>PVKC010008914.1:13474-27584 GCA_004027635.1 Crocidura indochinensis
CCAGGAATGCAGGGTTGGTTTAACATCCGTAAATCTATCAACATCATACACAACATCAACAAGAAGAAAAATAAAAATCACATGATCATATCAATAGATGCAGAGAAAGCATTTGATAAGGTCCAACACCCATTCTTGATCAAAACTCTCAGCAAGATGGGAATGGAAGGAACCTTTCTCAATCTAGTTGAAGCCATTTGCCACAAGCCAATGACAAATATTATCCTTATTGAAGAAAAACTAAAAGCTTTTCCTCTAAATTCTGGGACAAGACACAGTTGTCCGCTCTCACCACTCCTCTTCAACATATTACTGGAAGTTCTTGCTATAGCGATCAGGCAAGTAAAGGATATCAAGGGAATCCAGATACGAAAGGAAGAAGTTAAGCTCTCATTGTTTGCAGAAGACATGATACTCTACCTAGAAAACCCTAAAGAGACTACCAAAAAGCTTCTAGAAATAATAGACTCATATAGCAAGGTGGCAGGATATAAAATTAACACAAAGAAATCAATGGCCTTTTCATACACTAACAATGATAGGGGAGAAAAGGAAGATAAGAAGGCAATCCCATTCACAATAGCACCACACAAAATCAAATATCTTGGAGTCAACTTGACCAAAGACACGAAGGACCTATACAAAGAAAACTATAAAGCCCTGCTCCAAGAAATAAGGGAGGCCACACAGAAATGGAAACATTTACCCTGCTCATGGATTGGCAGGATTAACATCATTAAAATTGTAATACTCCCCAAAGCATTATACAGATTTAATGCCATCCCTATCAAGATAAGCATGACATTTTTCAAAGAAGTGGATCAAACACTTATGAAGTTCATCTGGAACAATAAACACCCTCGAATAGCTAAAGCACTCCTAGGGAAAAGGAAAATGGGAGGCATTACTTTCCCCAACTTTAAACTGTACTATAAAGCAATAGTTAGCAAAACAGCATGGTATTGGAATAAAGACAGACCTTCAGATAAGTGGAATAGGCTTGAATTCTCAGACAGTGTTCCCCAGACATACAAGTACCTAATTTTAGACAAAGGAGCAAGAAATCCTAAGTGGAATAGGGAAAGCCTCTTCAACAAGTGGTGCTGGCAGAACTGGTTAGCCACTTGCAAAAAAGCGAAAATAGACCCCCAGTTAACATCCTGTACGAAGTGAAATCCAAATGGATTAAAGACCTCGATATCAGACCTGTTACCATAAGGTATATAAAGCAGCACGTTGGTAAAACAATCCATGATATCGAGATGAAGGGGATCTTCAATGAGGAAACTGCACTTTCCAAACAAGTGGAAGCAGAGATCAACAGATGGGAATACATTAGACTGAGAAGATTCTGCACCTCAAAAGAAATAGTGCCCAGGATACAAGAGTCACCCACCAAGTGGGAGAAACTATTCACTCTACACCCATCAGATAAGGGACTAATATCCAAAATATACAGGGCACTGACAGAACTTTACAAGAAAAAAACATCTAACCCCATCAGAAAATGGGGAAAAGAAATGAACAGACACTTCGATAAAAAAGAAATACAAATTGCTAAAAAGCACATGAAAAAAATGCTCATCATTAATCATCAGGGAGATGCAAATCAAAATAAGGATGAGATACCACCTCACACAACAGAGATTGGCGCACATCACAAAGAATGAGAATAATCATTGCTGGTGGTGATGTGGTTAGAAAGGAACTCTTATCCACTGCTGGTGGGAATACTATCTAGTCCAACCTCTATGGAAAGCAATATGGAGATTCCTCCAAAATCTGGAAATTGAGCTCCCATTAGACCCAGCTATTCCACTCCTAGGGATATATCCTAAGAACACAAGAATACAATACAAAAACCCCTTCCTCACACCTATATTTATTGCAGCACTATTCATGATAGCCAGGCTCTGGAAACAACCAAGATGCCCTTCAACAGACGAATGGCTAAAGAAACTGTGGTACATATACATAATGGAACATTATGCAGCTGTCAGGAGAGATGAAGTTATGAAAATTTCTTATACATGGATGTTCATGGAATCTACCATGCTGAGTGAAATAAGTCAGAGGGAGAGAGAGAGAGACATAGAATTGTCTCACTCATCTATGGGTTCTGAGAAAAATGAAAGTCATTTTTGCACCAATCCTCAGAGATAATGGGAGGAGGGCTGGAACTTCCAGCTCACTTCATGAAGCTCACCACAATGAGTGGTAAGTGCAGTTATAGAAATACCTGCACAGAGAACTATCCTAATCATATTCATGAATGAAGGAACTGGAAATCCTGTATGGAGTACAGGCTTTTTTTTTTATCTTAGACTGATAAAAAAAAAAGTTATGTTTATCAGAGGGAAATCAAATAGATTTTCCCGAAAATGTAAATCAATTAGAGAGTAGTGAATGGTATTAGAACTTTGATTTTGTGTGTGGTGTATACATTCATAAAATTGTAATTCCAGGGCAGTAGTAGTACATTTGTCTTGCACATGGCTGCTTAGGACAGACCTTGGTTTGATCCCCCGAGTCCCATAGGGTCCTTCAAGTCAGGAGCAATTTCTGAGTGCATAGTCAGTCAAGAGTAACCCCTGAGCGTCAACGGGCGTGACTGAAAAACAAAAAATAATTGTTATCCTAAACTTGAAATTTATACACTAATGTAAACAATGTTGTAGCAATAAAAATAAAATTATAAAAATAAATTGAACTTTAAGTTTTTGATTAGGAAACAAAGTTCAAACTAGGAAAATAACTGAAAGGGCATATTTATCTTTTAGCATAATTCAGGAGTTGAATTAATTCCTGGTGATAAATCAATTGATTAATGTAATCAGGACTACTATTTATGATTTAATTTTTCCTGTTGTAAAGATTATTTCGGATTTATATTGTCATGCATGCTGACATGTTTAATCATTTGATTTTGTAGTTAATCTTTTAGTCTTTGACAAAGACGAACAATTTAGGAAACAATGCTCAATCTGAGGTAGAAAAGGCTTAAAGCAAGATGAGTCCTTGTGGTGTTTGGCTAAATAAAATATTTAAATAAATATTAAAATTAAATAAATAAATATTGTTTTTAGAATAAAACTCCATAATTTTTATTCCACCAATGTTCTATGAACAATGGTATACAGGATTAAAAATATGGAACCAGCTTTTTTTTCTGGGAAACCCATTATGTCTACAATTAACAGAATCCTATCCACTTTGGGATCTATACATTTTTTGTTCAAACATTAAAGTGAGCTTGTATCATTTCTCATATTTTTGTCTCTGGTAGTTTTCCATTTGAATCTAAGTTTCTAGTTCCTAAAGAAAGGGCTCAGTTGTATGATTTTGATGTTCTAAATATCTACAAGGTTTCTATATGAGGGAATAAATGAGAAACTGCTTATTTACATGCAGTTGACCAACCTCTACTCTGACTCCTTCCGAAGGAGTCAAATAATCTCAAATAATCTCATTTTGGAGATAGCTCTGCTAATGCCTATTCATTGTTACCCTCCCCTGGTAAGCCTCAGTCTTTCGCTGTGCAGATTTCTTCCTTCCTTAGAGCATCCTTAAAGTGCTGACTGGTAACATATCTTGTTCTATGTCTAGTGGAAGAACTAGATATAACATATAATATAATACAGCTACCATGGTGAGACTATAATTACAATTATAGAAACATAAGCTACACATATGTGACTTTTTGTATGCCAGGTACAAAGCACCAAATGTGTATTTAACCATCTATTTGACATTATAACTCAAAGTACTACCATATTTTCTGGCATATAAGATCAATGGGCTTTTAAGAAGACCCTCTATTTTCCTGTTAAAATATAAGGTTTGAGTACTGCATACCAGCGATGACACCCGGAGGCTGGATATTATGCAGCGCTCAGCAACTTAGCTCCTCTGGGTTCCCTGAAAGATGAATCAGGACAAACAGAGGAGTAAGTGATAACGCCTGGCAGCTGAATGGGATATAGCAAAGAGGGGGGGCAGATCATCGTTCCTTAAGTTGGAGTAAGTTTCAGCATGTTGTATACCAGTATATAAGATTACCCCCAACTTTCTTGTACACGGGAAAATATGGTATTTTCATTTCTCTTTCTTAGAAGTTAAAATCACAGAGGACTTAACACTTAATTCTTTGAATTAAGTACTAGGTGGTAGCACTAGGATTCAAAATAATTTCTGTTGAATTCATTATTAATTATAGAATGTCCTAGTGGTGGAATGATGGTGGATGGTGAGACCTTTCTCAGCCCTGTTGGTGTCTGCTGCCCTTTCAACCCGTTGGTCTGTAGGTAATGGTTAAGAAAAGATCCATAGCAGTGAGATGAATGCACCATGTACATATTCTTCACATGGCTTCTAAGCTAAACAGAATCCTCTCTCTGATCTCTCCTTGCTGTATCTGTCTCTAGCCCCACGCCACTCTTTTTTTTTTTTTTTTTTTTTTTTTTTTTTGGTTTTTGGGTCACATCCGGCATGCTCAGGGCCCCCCCAGGCCATTCTTAATAACCAGCCAAAGACCTCTCCCTGCTGTCGGAAGGTCTCACCATTCAGGTGAGTTAGGCAGGGAGATGAGGGAAGGGCAATATTTTCAGGTTCTTTGTTTAAAAAAAAAGGAAAAAAAATGAGACAAGGTTACAAAGCTTTTGCTTCCTGACCTCTGCCTTCAGCGGGAACCCTACTATTATCAAAGCAATAAAGTTTAAAGCGTAAAATTAAAATATCAGCCTTTTCCACAAATAGAAGTTTTCTGTAAATACACTTGTAGTTTAAAATTCTTAATGCTGGGGCCAGAGCAGTGGTGCAAGCGGTAGGGCATTTGCCCTGCATGAGCTAGCCAAGAATGGACTATGGTTCAATTCCCCCGGCATCCCATATAGTCCCCCAAGTCAGGAGTAATTTCTGAGCGTATAGCCAGGAGTAACTCCTGAGTGTCACCAAGTGTGACCCAAAAAGCAAAAAAAAAATTTTTTTTTTCTTAATGCTATTTAACCAAGCACTTTTATACTGGAAGATCCAAGTTCTTTTCCATAATCTTCCCTAAGCAAAATTACAAGAATATTTCTGCAGAAAATACAGTTTGAAAACAGGCTGGTAAATAAAGGTACATCATAAAACATTATAGCAATTGGGAAATAGTAATTAGGAAAAACTATAAAACACATTTTTAGACCAGCAAGACAATGACCGATGCAAATAGGATTAAGAGATAAACCTGATGAAACACAGTTAAGATGCAGGAGATTTTAAAAATCAGCTCTCCATGGATTTTGCTGTGTTTGTGTCCTTCATCTTCTCTTTACCATTATGTGGTGAGCTGGGGGTGACTCCCCAGGGTGTGTGGGCTGACCACAAGGCTTTAGCTCTGCATAACCCCAGGCCCTGCAGGTCACCGGATGAAAACACTGCATGATCCCACTTGACTGCTTCAGTGCTTCCCCACCTGGAAGGTCGTAGGTGTTCGGAAAGCAGGCAGGGAATCAAATCTTGGAGAGAAATATTATGAAAGCCTTTATATATACTTAACAAATTTCCTTCAGTTTTTCTTAAAATTTTTGTAATTGTATGCAAGTGTCTGAAGACATTGTTAAGCAATATATCTTTCATTTGAAGTTTCATTCGGTTCTTCATTCATTTACTCCAGAACAAATTAAAGACAAATTGACTGTACTAAACAATATTCTAGTTCTTTGATTACAGTTTTAAATTAAGAGAATAATATTCTTGGTATCTCTTGTCTGTTTGGTTGGTTGGTTTGGGGGCCACATCCAGTGGCACACAGGATTTATTCCTGACTTTGTACTCAGAAATAATTTCTGTCAGAGTCAGGGAACCAATGAAATGCTGGAGATCAAAGCTGGGTAGGCAAGGAAAACACCTTATCTGCTGTGTTAACACTTTGGTTCCCATTTTTGGTATTATATATAGGTTTATTTTCGTAGACATTGTTAGAGACAATACAAAATAAAACATTTAAAAGTTAGTAATAATACAAAAATGTTAGTAATAAATTTTATAATTTATCTGGATGATGTTTTTTGACAGTGGTGAGAGAAAGTATTTGAATGCTGAAAGTATTTGAATGCTTCAAATGCTGAAGACATGGTAGAAATTATATTTGGGAAAAACAGGGAGGAGGGCATGGAGGGAAAACATTAGTACGAAGTCTCAGAGGAAGAAACAAGTTGGGTTTATTGCAATTGTGACTGAAGTGATGAAACAAAGGACATAGGCAAATCAAGATTATCTCAGGGATAAAGGACAGGTTGTATCATTATTTTTTTTCACAGTTGGATGAGAATCAACAGAGATTATTTAAATAGTAGAGTGACTTGATTATCTCATTTTGTTTCTGCAAGTGTATCAAGCTGCTCATGGAAAATTAATTATTGGGTTAAAGAGTAGAAGCAAGCAGTGTAGGAGAGACACACATATATGCTTGGACTATGACAATGGAGATGAAGAGAAGAAACCTGTTATAGCTTTGAAGGCCAGCACTTACTGAAAAGAAATAATCGTCGTGAGATTTTTAGCTTTCCACCAGGATAAGGAAAAAAGGAAACAGAAAAGTTATATTTCTTGATTTAAGTGTTCCTATGGATTAGCACTCAAACCCCAAAGTAGCAATTATCTAATAAAAAAAAGTCCAAATTGTCAAGTTCTGGAACTAAGTCATCTTAATAGACAATACATGGCCAGGACAGATCAACAAAGCAGGTCAAACTTCATAGAAGCAGTAAGAGCAGCAGTTCCAGATCATTCTTTTATATAGGAGCATTGTTCTCAGCATCCAAGTGCTCTGCAATATGTTGTCACTGTGTAACATTTCTGTGTCATTGTAAAACATATACTTTAAGCATATCAGTGTGTATTCATGTACCTTTTTAATCCATATTCATTATATTTAAAGTTGCAACAAATCAATCCAGACTAGGCAATATTATAGGCTCTAGAGATAAATTGACCCTTTTCTTATATCCTGTTTGAGGATCCTGCTTGAATTCCCAACATCACATATGGGCCCTACCCACAGTTTCCCAGGATTCTTGTTTGAACACAGAGCCAGAAACAACCCTTAAATACTGAAAAATATGGTCCCAGTCCCCTCCTTCAAAAGAAAAACTAATCAGAGTTGTTGCACAGGAATGTCTGAGTCTGTTCATCCAATTAGATTCTGGCTATATTTGATAAATTGGCATGACTGAGGTTTACTGTAGGTATAAATTTGTAGGTTTTATTTGTTTTATATTATTGTTAATACCACCATAATTGATATTAATCTTGGGATAATCTGCTATATAGAGATAGAGGGTGTCTTTGGTAAGTGCATCATGTAGCATGGAAGGTTGGAGAAAGTACATGCATCACATGCTGAGGAGAGGCCCCAGTGTTAAAGATCCATGCTAATGGCATTGTGATCTTTCATAACTGAGATCACAACATTCAATCCGCTCTAGTTATAATCTTTTTTATATAGGAGATCTCAGTTATTAACATAGGCTGAGGGTGGTGTTTTTATTTTCATTTTTTTCTGTTTTCCAGTTAGCAATTTACTATTGTAGAAATTTTTGAGTATACAAAATTTTGAATGAACTGAAAAATAAATTCTTAGCTATTATTCAAGACAAATCACTATATTTTTTATATTTGATATTTTGATTACAACTTTTTTCCCTAGGTACCTTTTGATTTTAATGAGCCAAGTTTGTATTCTGTGCAAAAATTTTAATCTCATGTTTTCCCACCTGCCTTTGTTTAATAAATTCTTACCCATTTTAGCAAAAGTTTTTAGAGAGATATAGTCTTTTAATTTCCAACAAATACATTTGGTAGATTTAGCATTAGAAGTACAGTGGTAATCCACATAAGCATGGTCTATGTCCTCAGGGAATATTTTAGTCTGGCAACAATAGGAAATATTTTCATTTTGTGCTTCTTTGCTATTTATTTTTGTTTGTTTGTCTGTTTGTTTTGGGGACACACCCAGCAGTGTTTAGGTGATTTTGTGCTCATGCAAGGCACATTCTTTACTCACTATTGCTCTGTACATATTGTTTATTTTTAAGAAGACATTATTTTCTCACACAGATGAACTCTATTAAAATCTATACACAAGTGGATTGTGGGAATGCAGTTTATCTACGTAACCTCGTATGTTGACATCTTAAGCCAAGTGCATTGTGAGACTGCACCTTAGAACATTTATCTAACCTCTTATTTTGACATTTTAAGGGTTAGCAGAAATTGCTGAACTCTTTTTACTTATTTGACCATAAAGAAGGCATCAAGATTAATGGGACAGTTTCTATCTGGACCTAGATCTCTCATTCTTATTCAAAGCACTTCTTTTTCTTAAGATAAATATTACACAAGCAACTACCATGATCAAATAGAGTTTTTAAAGTCTTGGATGTCAGAAATATAAAGTATTTGGATTAGCTTATTTTAGCAAGGAGCTAGTTGATAGCAATTTCCAATTCCAAAAGTTCCCTACCTATAAAACCAAGATTTCCTTTAATCTGGAATTCTGTGATTCATACATCTATAAATGTTCTTCTTATGCAAACCTAGACTATAAATTAAAATATGTGGGTTTGGGAGTCATACCGTGGAATTTAAGCTCAAAATCTGCTATATAACTAATCGTGTGAATTTAGGTTTATCACTCAGGTTTTCTGAGTCTTTGTACTCATATCTAAAATGAAAATGACCCTGAAGCCCTTTATCATAGATCTGTTCTGAGAATAAAATAAAAATAAGTGTAGTTTAAAAGTTAACTTATACATATGTACACTTTTAAAAGCATGTCCTGTGATTAGTTTGTTTTTCTTACCATTGAGAAGACAATTTCCAGTTGCTGATAAACACCTTTGAAATGCTATTACTCAAAATATCCTCCTTTTATGACTTTGGAAGAAGGTGAGTTTATAATTCCTTTTAAATATGAGTGATGCAAGATACAGAAACTTGGAGCAACTGAGTCTCCTAGAAAAGATGTTATTTTAGGTATTTTCATAGATTTTTGTAAAATGAAACCAATCCCAAACAAAGGTGTTCCTCAACTTTCTCCTTTCTAAAACCTATTCTTTTGATATGTAAAAGCCCACTTGGATTATTAGACCTTCCCCTGCCCTGGTAAGAGGAAATTGATTTGAATAAAGAAAGGGCAGTTCTGGCTGTTGGGGCAGAGAGAACGTGAGGCAAAGTCTGTGGGTGCCATTTTCATTCTTTTCTGACCAGCTTGCTATTAGTTCTCTGCCGCTACCCTGGTTCTTCAGGCCAGGTTGTGTATGTAGGTTTAGAAATACAGTGCCCAAAGCAGTCTCAAATATGTGGGATTTTTATTTTAAATCTGATGCCAGAATAGGGACCTGTTGTAACGTAAACATCTATGAGTTGTGATCTCGCTACACAAGTCATGTTTCTAACCCCTTAAGTGTGCCCAGAACTAGAATTGCCTGCAGTAGGTTGTTCACCTGACTCAGGGTTTAGGGTATAGAGGGGGGTATCTCTGGTTGATCTGTTTTCAGAACCTGACTCTAGAGACATTAGCCAGCTCATCATCCTTGGTGGGAAATGGGGTTTTCTCTGATTTATGCTAGTAGTAAATGATAAATTATCAGTCCTGGGAAGTTGTTTAGATTGAGAACTCATCACCACTGGAAAGGCAACCTTCCCCTCTTGTGGCATGTATATAGGAGAATCTCTAGGGAGCCTTGCTAATGACTCTAGGGAGTCATTAGCGATAAATGAATGTAGATGAACCAGAGCAACATGAAACTGTTCAGAACAGGGGCCAGTTGTAAAATAATGTTCTAGTGAAAAGCACAGCACAGACTGTCCAGCTTTAGAGGGCTGTTATGGTAATTATCCACAGGGTCAAGTCACTCATCATCATGTTGTCTTCTTGGGTCCCTGGGTTCTAGGTCCTGTTTGGGGGCCAGTTGTAAAGTAAAAATTCACAAGTTGTGATCTCACCTTACATGCCATGTTTCTAACCACTTAGGGTCTGATGAAGCAGGGTAACAGCAGAGAAATAATGGCAAGCTAGTCAGGAAAGAATGAAATTGGCATCTGTGGCCTTTTGCCTCATGCTCTCTCTGCCTCAGCAAATAGCCAAAATAACCCTTTCTTTATTCAAATCAATTCCCTATACCATGAGGGAGAAGGGAGAAATACGGTGCCCAAAGCACTGTATTTTATATTTATAACCCAAGTGGACTTTTACATACCAAAGAAGAGGTTTTTAGGAAGGAGAAAGTTGGGGAACACCTTTGGGGTTGGTTTCATCTTACAGATGTTGTCATCTTACAGTTACAATATCACCCTCTTCTATAATTCATTTTTGTGTGGAGGAGCAAAGATGCTATGGTTTACCTAATCTTCTATCTAGGAATTATTATTTTTGGAGTAAGAAAACGTGGCAATCCTGTGCATTCCCATTGAAACTGGGTTTCAGTGATAGGGACAAAGTGATGATGCTCTATTTTTTTAAATGAACATATTTCAGTAATATATTTGAGAGCCTATAAGCCATTTTTAAAATTATCAGGGTCACAGCAATCGTTCAACACGTTGGTAATTTGCCTTGCATGCAGTCAATCCTGGTTTAAACTCTGGCATTCCATATGGTTCTCCAGTTTGCCAGGAATGATTCTGAGTACAGAGCCAGAAGGAAGTCCAGAATACTTTTGGGTATGGACCAAAAAGTTAAAAAATATTCTCATACAAAAATCAGAATTTGTTTCCTAATCTTCAGATTAAGAGATTGACAACTTTTGCTGTTTATTAGAATTCTGTTATCCTTGAACTTTTTAATGGCATCCTCTGTCTGAGTGAGACTCATACTATTGGTTAGAAGAGGAGTCCAAATGATGCTCTAATTTTGATGGGCTGACCTATGAACACAATAAAACTTTGGAATATATTTTAAATGAGTAGCTTGAGGGTGTGTTATAAGGTTAATAGCTGCTGAGATGTGTGCCTCTGTGGTTAATGAGGGACATCTTTGTGGGTAGTAGTATAAAGAGGAAGAAAGAGTAATCCCTGACAAAACCTGTCTTTTCCCTGTCTCCCAATTACAATGAATACAGAGTAGCCTGGGCACAATGAAAGACCTAACTATGTCTGATTTGTGATGGTTCTTTACACAAAGACACCTGTAATATCAAATGCAACCACCTTAAATTGGCCTCTGCTACCCTTTCAAAGAAATTGGATAGAGAAAGTAACTATGAGGTTACTCCCTGGTATAAAAACAACAGGACATATATGCTATGGTCCTATTGTCCTATTACTAGATCTATAGCCTTTGATTTCCAGAAAATCAACAGGATTCTTTTACATATAAGGCAAAAATAGAATTTGAGTTATAACAGTAAATACAATGTAGTATATTTCATTATTTCTCTAATTCATATTATTGTAACTAGCAACTTAGCCTATAATAGGCAGTCCAAAATACATGCTATCTTCACTTTGATGCTTTGGAGCTTTAAAAATATTTTCAGTTTATAGGGAGGAATAATATGGGTTCTTGGTTGGTGATCAAACTCAGCATACAGCGAGCTATCTAGATAGGATTCCTTCCTAGGATTTTTCATTATTTATTGTGTGGACACATCCTGGCGCTCTTTCATCCATCAGAGCCAGAGACTTAGAGATAAAACACATATTCCTTCTCATAGTGTCTGTGTCAAAAGAGGCTTATAGCAATAAAGCTAGAAATAAATGGGAAAAGATAACATCAGTAACACATAAAACAATCAGTTGACTTGGCAAAGAAGCCCATAACCCAGGCCTTGAATCAAGAGAGGCTTCCTGGAGGAGCATGTATTTCATCCTGTAATCCACCATACTTGGTACCCATTCAACAAATATTGAGTCCATTCTATGCCAGGCTAGGCTTAGGTAAAGGGACACAAATAAACAAGCTCTTTCTCCAGGAAACATAATGTCCTGGTGCAGGCCTCAGAATAATGGCTATTCTCCATTCAGCCCTGAACGAGGGAAGCCACCTACAAAACATCCAACATTGTCTATAACATCACCTGGAAGCAATCTCTATCAGGGAAGACCCTACCGCTGCTCTGACATCGACCTACTCAAAACAGACTTCCCTTAACACTGAGAAGAATTAACAACAATAATGTCCTGCTTACTGGACAGGGCTCTCTGCATTGCCCTTTAATTGTGAGGTGAAACTAGAGGACGCTTGACACCAGCCTGACATCAATGTAGGATATGCAGATTCCAGGATCTTTTGCCAACAACAGAGACTGTCTTAAAAAATAGTATTGGCACTACAGACAAGGGCTTGGATTATACAAACTATTCTGCCAGAGCCTAGGCTAGTCTCATGCCAGGAAACTTCATGGGTAGGGTCTCCTTGTATTTAGGTCAAGGCTTTTCCTTTCCATGTCACCCATATTCTGGTGGGCCTATGCAAACAATAATTGCCACTCTAACACCGTTTTTACTTTGCTCATTTGACTCTAAACTGTAAAAAAAAACTACTTAAACGTTTGAGGTTAACATAAACTAATATGCATATGCATGGAAATGTCTTCAATGTTTAAGGAGTTACACAAATATCATGGCTTTAAGTTGCTTTGTGTACCACTAAAAAATGTTATAATTCACATCTGGAGACTTGAGGGACAAAGTAATTGTACATGGGTTCTGTTTTATTTCTTCTTAATGTTCCTTGACTGTATGTTCAAAATTAAGGTGTCAGTAATGGGATTTCTTCTGAGAACTCTGTTTATTGGTGATTGTTTTTCCACAGTAACTTTACCTTGCCCTTTTTATTTGCATCATTGTTCTCATAATTCAAAATAAAAAAATTTAAAAAGGAATCTGAGGAAATAGAGAAAAATTAAAAAAGATAGGACATAATAAGTTGGAGAAGAGGAAATGGCAGGTAAGTGTAGTGAACCAATAATAAAAATACTCTATTTTTGATCCAAAATTTTAATTAACACAGTGAGTTAAAAATTCAGCAATGGTCTCTGTAATGAACAGGTAAAGGCAAGCTTTTCTTTCTTTCTTTTTTTTTAATTTGGTTTTTGGACCACAAAACCTAGGGGTTACTCCTAGCTCTGCAATCAGGAATGATTTCTGGTGAGGGACCATCCTGAGCCTGGGTTGTCTTTTTGCAAGGCAAGCGCCCTACTAGATGTTCTATCTTTTGAGCCCCAATAGTAGAGGCTTTTTTATTCCCCATAATCATTTATGTGTGTAGAATAGTGCTCATCACCTAGACGGATGGTCAATACATATTGAACCATTACATGGATTAATATTGAGTAAAGTTGAAAACTAACCATTGAGTAAATGATCGCAGTTTCAACTTTAGCAGATAATGAATGATTTTGATTATATAATGAATTTCAGGGAAGAACACTGAATTAGGCCTGATCTTAGTCATTTATCTTTTTTTTCAGACATATTTTTTTATTTAAACATTTTTGATTACACATATGATTGTGATTAGGTTTCGGTCATGTAAAGAATACCCCCTTCACCAGTGCAACATTCCCACCACCAATGTCCCAGGTCTCCCTCCCTCCCACCCCATCCCCACCTGTACACTAGACAGGCTTTCCAGTTCCCTCAGTCATTCACATGCTTATGGTAGTTCTCTGTGTAGTTATTTCTAAAACTGCCTCACCACTCTTTGTGGTGAATTTCATGAAGTGAGCTGGAAGATCCAGCCCCCTTCTCATTGTCTCTGTTGATTGTTGCTAAAATGACTTTTATTTTCTTTAAAATCCATATATGAGTGAGACTATTCTACATCTCTCTCACTCTGACTTATTTCACTCAGCATGGTAGATTCCACGTACATCCATGTATAGGAAAACTTCATGACATCATGTCTCCTGACAGCTGCATAATATTCCATTGTGTATATGTACCACAGTTTCTTTAGCCATTCATCTGTTGTAGGGCATCTTGGTTGATTCCAGAGCCTGGCTATTGTGAATAGTGCTGCAATAAATATAGATGTGAGTAAGGGGTTTTTGTATTGAATTTGTGTGTTCTCAGGGTATATCCCTAGGAGTGGAATAGCTGGGTCAAATGGGAGCTCAATTTC
>PVKC010008915.1:0-27486 GCA_004027635.1 Crocidura indochinensis
TACCACCTCACACCACAGAGAATGGCACACATCACAAAGAATGAGAACAAACAGTGTTGGCGGGGATGTGGAGAGAAAGGAACTCTTATCCACTGCTGGTGGGAATGCCGTCTAGTTCAACCTTTATGGAAAGCGATATGGAGATTCCTCCAGAAATTAGAAATCGAGCTCTCATATGATCCAGCTATACCACTCCTAGGAATATACCCAAGGAACACAAAAATACAATACAAAAACCCCTTCCTTACACCTATATTCATTTCAGCACAATTTACCATAGCAAGACTCTGGAAACAACCAAGATGAACAGACGAATGGCTAAAGAAACTGTGGTACATATACACAATGGAATATTATGCAGCTCTCAGGAGAGATGAAGTCATGAAATTTTCCTACACATGGATGTACATGGAATCTATCATGCTCAGTGAAATAAGTCATAGAGAGAGAGAAAAACACAGAATGGTATCACTCATCTATGGGTTTTAAGGAGAATGAAAGACATTCCTGCAATAATAATAATTTTCAGACTCAAAAGAGAAAAGAGCTGGAAGTTCCAGCTCACCCCAGGAAGCTCACCACAAAAAGTGGTGAGCTTAGTTAGAGAAATAACTGCATTTTGAACTGTCCTAAAAATGAGAACCTATGAGGGAAATGGAGAGCCTGTCCAGAGTACAGGTGGGGGGTTGTTGGGGAGGAGGGAATTTTGGGACAATGGTGATGGGAACGTTGCACTGGTGATGGGTGGTGTTCTATACATGACTGAAACCCAAACACAATTATGTATGTAATCAAGGTGTTAAAATAAAATAAAAAAATAATTTAAAAAAAGAAAATAAAACAGATGATTCTGCCATTTTCAGCAAGTTCTAAATGATATTAAAATATTGAGAAACTAAATTAAGCTAGATAGAGAAAGAGTATAACTGTAGAATCTCACTCATAACTGAAACGTATAGAAATCAAATACACAGAAACAGTAAAACAAATAGCAGAACTTATCTCTAAATTGACCATAGAGAAAGAGAAATGAAGAGATATTTATCAAAAGGAAGAAAGTGCAATTGTATAACAAATAAATCTTGTAAACTAAATATTGTATTATAACTGTAAGTTATACCAAATATTAGTCATTCTCTAAAAGTAGATTTCAAGCATCTCATCACTGAACGTCCTGAAAGTCATAGCAACCAGGTGATTAGATAATACATTAATATACTTAATCATAATATCATTTCACTTCTTGTAAAGAAAATTATTATGGAACCTGAAAATTAGGGAAAAAAGCTGCTAGAGATCTTGGTGACTGTGCAGCTCAAGGAATAGAACTTATGATGAAGGCTTTCTTTGTGGTTCTAGAAGTCTGCTTCTTCAGTGTCGTTTTAATCCATGTTCTGTAGTTGGTGGTCTTGGTCATTATGTTGCTTCTAGGATGGAGCCTGGGATAAAGTCTTTAGTTATGTTTTCCGGTTGTCTCAGTCAGACCTCTGGAATTGGAGCTCTTGTTTGTTGAACAGATCGTAGACCAAAAGGTAGGCTAGAGCTTTTTGTTGCTGTTGCTGTTGTTGTTGGTCCCTGGATGTGTACTGTCCCGTCCTGGCTGTAACAACCAGTCATCTGTATATAGCAATCTTGGCTTTTGCACAGATCGAGAGGGTGACATGTTTTCTGATTTTGTCTTATTATTGGCTGATGAGAAAGGACAACTTGCTCTTAGATCAAGTTGTTTTCATTTCCTCGTTATCAGATTATCAATTTAGCAATGACACATGTTGGCGTCAGAGCAGCATTATGCATGCCCTGGAGGGGATTGGGCTCCTGGAGCTGTTGTGGAGAACTCTGTCGTTTCTATGTCTGGGGTCCAGGAGCAAGGCTGGATGGTTGGTGTCTAGTTCCTTGGCGTTTAAGTTGTTTCTACATGACATACGTTCAGGATGGGAGATGTTCCTGTGTTGTACACAAGTATGAGTTCTTATCCCTAGTAGATAAGAGCTAGTTTTTACACATAAAGTTTCCCCTTTGTTTAATATGTCTTTGCAGGAAGAAGTGGTGCTACATTGTATTGCTGGTGGATTTGGGGGTGCAGAGAGAAGAAAAAAGGCACCCGACAAAAACTAGGAATATATATGCTCACACATATCTAAAGAAAAAGAAGAGTTTCTTAAAAAAAAAAAAGATTAAGTAAAAGACGTAATTAAAGGAGTAACGTGGGGCCAGGAGAGATAGCATGGAGACAAGGCCTCTGTCCTTCCTGCAGAAGGATGGTGGCTCAAATCCCGGTATCTCATATGGCCCCCCATGCCAGCAGGGGCGATCTCCAAGCATAGAGCCAGGAGAACCCTCAGAGTGCCACCAGGAGTGACCCAAAAGAAACAAAAACAAATCAAATTAAAAAAAAAACTAAAACTAAACTAAATAAAACAAAAAACAAGGAGAAAAAAGAAAAGAAAAAAGAAAAAATACAAAGGAAAAGGGAGAAAGTGATACAGGGAATTACTTTACATTTGGGGAGAAACAGGATACGAGATAGTGTTATATAGGTCTATATTTATGATGAAAGTACAGGCTTCCCCATTGTCTTTTGAGATTTCCTTGTGAAGTGTGGGGGCAGGGAGGTCTTGGGCAGTGTTCTTGCAGTGGGTGTTCTTTGGAGCTAGTTTCAGTATAAAGCCACACTGTATGGGTCAGTTGGGGTGTTGGTTGTATTTTCTTGCCCGGAACAAGGTGAGAGTTTGGGTGGGTGTCTCTTCACTTGTGTAGTGGGTACTGGCTTGTTGGGGTAGGAGTTTGGTCTTGATGTCTAATGGATTAAGAACTAAGGGTGGAGAGTTATAATGTGGTGGGGATATCAGGGGTGAGATTGAGAGGTGAAGGGATAGTCGGATTTCTGGGGGAGGGAGAGGAGGTAGTATATGGGAGGGGTTATATAGGTTATAGGTATGGCTTGTTTGTGGATTAGGTTTGTCCCTTAAAGAGGATTCTTATCTCTGTTTGCTCCTGCCCACATATAAACATATGGAAGTTAGCTTAGGTGTATATTAATGTAGAGAGGTCAGGAGGGCAAGAGGTGCGCTGAGTACAGAAAAATAGGTAAGTATAGTACTTGTAAGGAAAAGAGACCGTAGTTCGACTTTTGGATATGTATAGGTTTCGTGTCTCAAGTACTGACCATTGTGCTAGTGAGGTCTATCTATATAGGTGTTTACCCTTTGCAGTATTGTCCACAGCGCCCTATATGTCAGCTTTCCTTTCCTATTGAGGGAGTAACTGTGTAATTTTTATTTGACATAGATTGAATTGATAGTGAGGAGGAGAAGATGGAGGAAAAGGGAGACAAGAAGAGAGAGTAGGAAAAACAAAACAAAACAAACCAATAGTCAAACAACAGCAACAAAAATATGAAGTAATGAGAAGGAAGGGTATAAGAGCAAGTGCATGTTAGTTTGGTTGAATGTGTTCGATGCTTAGGCCCTTTGGTAAAACTCTGTAGGTCATGGTTGTTGCTTCGGTGATCTGGCTGTTCATGTGCTTCAGGTCCAAAAGAAGGCATAATCTAGGGATAAAGGATATGTTAAAGAGTTTTATCCAGCCATTTTCATTGTTCAAGCAGAGTATGGTGCCTCGTGTGTCTGAGTACCGATGTACCACCATAGGATGTTCACCCTTTGTATCCAGGAACCCCTATGCACAGAAAAACTGAGAGGTTATTTTACATATGGTAAGGTTAAGGCATTCAAACATAATGTTTTGAGACTCAGTAATTTTCCATCTTAATCTTTACCTGTAATCCTGTATAAGAGCCCTAGTTAAGTTATTATGGGCCTTTGTAGTAAAACAATAATTACATACCTGTTCTCTCTACGCTGCTGTTTCTGCTGTTGCTGGTTTCTTTATGATATAATGTGTAATCGGGCTTTGTGTTGTTTCTCTTCCCTTTGTTTTGGGCTCTACTCCCCAGTATATGGTGATTATTACAGTGTTTGAGATTTCTATCCTGTTACCCCCTGTTATTTAATTGTGGGGTATTGGTTGTAGTTCTGGTGTATATTCTAGATACTTCAGAATAGTGCTGTCATTCTGTGTTTATCATTCATCTTCTGGATTGCTTCGTTTAACATAATATGTTCTAGGTCTATCCACCTTGCTGCAAAGTCTGTGAACGTATCATTTCTGACTGCCATGTAGTATTCCATTGTGTATAGATATCACATCTTAATGATCCACTCATCTGTTGTTGGACATCGAGGTTGGTTCCAAGACTTGGCTATTATACTGAGTGCTGCGATATATTGTGGGGTGCATACATACTTTGGGATGAATATCCTTCTGACTTGGGGGTAGATACCTAGGAGAGCAATTGCTGGGTCAAATTGCAACTCTATTCTGAGTTCCTTGAGCACTCTCCAGACTGTTCTCCATAGGTGTTGGACTAGGGGGCATTCCACCAGCTGCTCAAAAATGTTAGAAAAATAATTTTTTTTGGTATTTTTAGGCCACATCCGGTGACACTTAGGGGTTACTCCTGGCTATGCATTCAGAAATCACTCTTGGCTTGAGGGATCATATGGGACACTAGGGGATTGAACCGAGGTCTGTCCCTAGTTAGAGCATACAAGGCAAATACCCTATCACTTGCACCACCACTCTAGCCCCTAGAAAAAAATGTTATCAAATATTTACAATTTATAATAATATGATTTAACTTCTACAGTACATAATCAAAATTTGTTTATATTACTCCAAGTTAACCGATACCAAATATATAGCCATCATCACAGTTTCAAATAAAACAAATTTATAGAGTTTTATATTTACATTTACATTTTTTGTTTGCTTTTTGGGTCACACCCGGCAGTGCTCAGGGGTTACTCCTGGCTCCATGATCAGAAATTGCTCCTGGCAGGCACGGGGGACCATATGGGGCACCGGGATGCAAACCGATGACCTTTTGCATAAAAGGCAAACGCCTTACCTCCATACTATCTCCCGGGTCCCTACATTTACATTTTATTCAGAATTTTTCTCCTACCAAATTATCTCGATATTGTTTTTAAGTTTAGCATTTTACTTGGATTCAACATAGAACTTTTAATTTCTTTCAAAAATATTTCACTGACTGCTCATTTAATGCTAAAAATATAACTTCCTTTTTTCACATTGGTGAATTTATTAAACTATCTTATCAAAGGTGAAGAAACAATAATAAATATGATCCAAAAGAAAAAGCTGTTTTTCCTAACCTAATTTACTTTTAGAGAGTAAGCAACATGTCTGTCAAGAGAATGTCATATTTGTTTTTCAAAAGCAATTTAAATATGCTTGCCATTTTAAATTACATGAATTACATATTTCTGAAAACACAGCCTCTGGAAACACTCTTTAGGTCTATGCATCATTAAAAAATGGTCATTTATTCATTTCTAAATCTAATCTGTCTTTTTGTTTCACTGAGATTTTTAGACTATTTTTTTTTTGCATGACAGGTTTAAGTGAAAGACAATGCAGAGCCACATAAAATATTTCATCACATTAAATTTAACTCCCTAAACATACCAGGAACTCTTGCGTTTCCTAGAACTAAAAACCATTACCTTACACTTTTGTGATTTATTTTGAGATTATAGTTTATGCACTACTCAGAGAAAGCATTCAGCTGCTACTGAAGGCCAGCTGGGGGTTGAGAGATTAATGAATACTGAATCTTCTGTCTAAAACAAAAAGCAGCCACACAGATGTTTAAAACATTTGGGGCATGAAAACTATGCCAAGAGTCTTAGTTATATGATAAAAATGCATAATATATGGTGAAGGTCTATCATTCAGGCATCTTCTCCTCTGAAGGATTTATTCATAGTCCAGCATGTGTCCTTCAATCTGCAAATTATTAATATAGTTAAAGGAAATTTAAAAATGTTATGACTCACTGTAACTCATGATATTTGCATAAATAAGCCATTGGAAATCTATTTTATTCTTTAAACTTTATTTAATAGTATAATTTACAATGTTGTCAATAATACAGTTCTTTCAGGCAACATTCCATCACCAAGTCCACCGGTAGTGTAGTATTCCCTCAAATATTGTTCCCAGTTTCCCACCTGCACTTCCTATTGCTTTGGCAGACACAAAACTGCTTATTTTATATATCTTATTCCAATAAAATGGCAAATAGAATTATCAAATATATGTTAATAAAATTAATTTTATGAAAATTGTTTTATCTCATAAATAAGATATTAAAGTCACTGAGTGATTACTAAGCCTTTCTTTTCAGCCTTCTACATTATTTTGTTTATTGAGTTTAGTTGTATGCTATGCTAATTTCCCATCTAATCTGTTATGCTCCTACTAGACTGTCATTAACAAGGAATTTAGATTTGCTAGTGACCTTGTATGTAGCCATTTGATTCAGGAGCTCGAGGATCCATAGAGCTAGGATGACTCTTGATCTGTCTCCCTCCACAAGGTGCCCATATACCTTATGGTTCTCCATAACTGCTAGAAGTTATTTCTAAGTGCAAAGTCAGAAATAACCCTGAGTGCCACCAAGTGTGTGTCCTAAACACAAAACAAAACAAAACAAAACAAAACAAAAAAAGCAAAAAAAGGATCCAACAACTCAAAGAATGTTGTACACCAAGACCAACAGGATTCATTCCAGGGGATGATTTAACGTATGTTAGTCAATCAATATGATTAACCATATCAAAGAAAGGAAAAAACAAACCATATATCATATTCATCACCTATTCTACTTGCTGTGAATATGTCAAGCTTCATAACGAAAGAGATTTTGCAAATACAATTAGCTACTTAATTATCTAACCTTAAAATAGGATTAGAGATTATCCTGGATTATCTAGATGGACCCAGTGACATGACCTGAGCCTTTAAAAAGCAGAAGGAAGCTGAATGATTATAGGAGATGCAAATCCAAGATTGAACCCTGAGCATTACTGAGTGTGACCTGAAAAAAAAATAATTGCTTCATAAATCAACCATGTATATGCATGTACATTATCCACCAAACTAATTTAATTCAGGGATTTTGACACATTCAGATCATGAGTTGATTCAGTGTGCCATTACCAATTTAAAAATGGAGGATTCAGTAACAATGGCAAATTAACAGTTACCGGTTGGGAGAATATAGAGGATCTAAGACTAGTTGAAGACCAGCTGAGGAAAAGCTGCTTTCAAAACTTCCTGCACCTGGATTACCTCCAAAAAATGAACTTTCTTCTAATCCCTTGACGCTAATTGCATCATTCACTATATTTCTGATTAAATGTGTGTTCTACCTGTATTAGATTTTAGAACTACTCTTCTTCCTATGCCCCCAGAAAACAGATCATTTTGTATCCAACTTCAGTGGTTTAATATTAGTTTCCTCAGTTCCAGAAAAATCATAATGTTGTTAGATTTTTTAATGGTTCCTAGCTATCCTAGTGAAAGTTTCCCGATTACTGTGATGTTTGATGTGCATATTACTTATCAACCTATTCTCAAAATTATGTCTGCAAAAATATTCTAATGTCTGTGTTCACAGTAGTAGATGGAAAAGGAACTTGGCTATAGACTCTTATTACAGTGCTCATTATAAGAATGTTTTAGAAAATTTATTTTCAAACTGTATAAATATAATATATATTTGCAGAAATGTTCTTGTGATTTTGTTTAACAGAGTCTATGAAAAGGAACTTGGAGGTTCTAGACTTGTATTACACTGCTCAGTGTAAGAACGTTTAAAAATTTTTGAATTTAAGTGTCTCTGCAGAAAGGTTCTAATGTTTATGTTCAGAGAAGTCTATAGAAAAAGTGTTGTGAGATGTATAAGAAAAAGATATGGAAAAAGCTGATTGTTTTGGGAATTGTATATACAGTTTAAACTTTGATGCTATTACAGACAACTTTTACTCTACCTAGGCAAATAACAACTACTTTTATAAATTCTGATCTGGGGTTCCCGCCTCTTGCAGAGAACAAGAGAACATGACTTATGTGCCTCTCTCAATTTTTTTTTTTAACAAATAATGGACAGTTGTTAGTTTACCCCTCAGTAGTTTACCTATAATAAAGATCATCCCTGGACCCTTTGTATATTTGTTTACAACTTGGACTTACCCCAACACAGAGATGATCTTACTTGTAAACCTGGGTGAGACTGGCTCAGGATAGCCTGAGCTATTTGTCCTTACTGCCCCAACCAGAGGTGGTTTCTGAACTCAAATAAAAACGGCAGTTCTGGCAAGCAGCTGGCTCTCCATGCAAGGTAGACGACTGCAAGACTACAACGTGTTTCACCCTCAGCCTGGTTTGGATTATTTCATGCGTGACCCTGATTCAGACTTGTTTACCTGGGGTTGGAGATATGGCACGTGGGGTGAGTTTACACTGATTTAATGAACTATAAGCTTTGCTTCTCCTTCATCCAGTACATTTATTTCTTAAAAGCAAGGTGTTTTTCTTGCATGCAAGCTAAAGAATGGTATTGCATTGGTGTGGGGAATGTCAGAGGGTTTGCGTCCAAACAACAGAAAGAAAGATGACATGAAAAGAGTTGCTCTGATTGAGAGGTATTAATTTATGAGACATGGGGGATATTATGGAGGATAATTCTCCCATAATTCATTAGTAACTATGACTACTAATTAGGATTATGTAGGCCTCAACAGAGAAGCTGAGAGACAGAATGAAGGAAAGAGCCTCTGTTGAGGTAGAGATGACTAGAAAAATTTCAGGGCTAAGTCATTTGATATATGTAAAATCTTCATTATGATGTCTTGAAATGTTTTTAAAGTGTGAAAGAGGTGGTATTGTACATACCTAAATTATAAACTTTGAAAATAATAGTTCCAAAATTACACAAGATCCCCAAAGAATTTTATCAAGTTCATAAATTGCTACAATTTGCTTTTGAGAACACTTATTAAGCTTTTATGGTTATCCTTGGCAGGTTACCAGCCAGAAATCACTGGCCTATGTGGGTCATGTGTCTAGCCTGGTTAGCAGTTCCAATTTGTCATATCATTCACATTTGTAGCGTGATCCTTAGTAAATCTCTTTTGAGGTCAATTCTTAACTTTTTAATGTTTTTATTTTCTACTTAAAATGCATAGAATAATAATATTGACTGTCTGCTAATTTATACATTTTAATGGGCTTAGTCTACATTATAAGTGACTATAAAATACTCCTTACATTAAGAATGAAATTCAATTATGAAGTGGTTCTACCAAGTTCAAACGATTCTTACTTAATAACTATTGTTTGTTCTGGACTAGGTATAAATTTGAAACTATGATTTAAGTTAACATTGTGGAATATTTTGTAAGGTATTTTAAGTACAGCAAGCATAACCAAGGGCTCCATTTATTCTGGTTTTCATCTTGCAAATTTTAACTGAATTTTGTAGTAGTTTTAGGTGTTTGGGAATCATGAATTATTTACTTAAATCAGTTTCAATTTCATTACCTTCCCTTCATCTGAATACATAATTGTTCCCGTTTATTTTTAACTTACAAGGAAACACACAAGAACAAATTTGGCACTTCTTCACTTGTTCTGAGTTGTTTATATGGTCAGATTTGGTTATGAAGACTCAGATTCAATTAATGTTCATAGCTTTAGCCTGGAGCTTTCTTCTGAGCATCTTCCGAGTTCTACAGGGGCATGAAGAGAAGCATTATATCCATGTGATGTGATGCAAAACCACTGATCTCATCTAAAGTGTCAAATTCTGAACTGATCCTTCCTTCTTACTTCCCGATGTGTAAAAAATAAACATCCTGATCTCCGGCTTCTCTGATTGCATCAGTCACAAGTTGTCAGATGATTCTTTTGTTCCTAACAATTTTAATGACTGGAAATAAGTTTGCTCTCATCTTTAAAGGAAGCCTATTTGATCCAAACAATTTCTAACAATTTTAAATCTCAAGATATGTTCTTAAGTTTCGGAGTGGCAGGAAATGAACTAAACCCATTTAAAAAAATCAAAGGTATCACAGAGTTTAAACTATATTACTCTTTGGTAACCTTCAACTTTGAAAAACATTTCTATGTGATAATTCTGGAGTAAATATACATTTATTGTTTATTTATTTCTTCTTTATCAATTCATTATGTGGTCACTTCTACTTTGTCAAATACTGGAATGTATAAAAAGAAGTGCTCAATTCTATTCAAGACTTTGAAGTCTTGAGCAAAAGATAAAATTAGTATTATACAAAATCAATAAAGGCACTTAGCTTAAGAGTAACCGACATTGGGTGACGATGAACAAAATTATATTTGTTTTTGTTTTGGGGTCACACATGGCAATGCTCAGGGGCTACTTCTGGCTCTGCACTCAGAAATTGCCCCTGGCAGACTCAGAGTACCATATGGGATGCTGGGATTCGAACCACTGTTGATCCTGTGTTGACTGTATGCAAGGCAAACACCTTACCACTGAACTATCTCTGTAGACCTTATGATGAACATAATTTTAAGTTTTAAGAAAGACTTTTCAGAGGAAATACTGCAGAAAAAATTTGAAGTGATTTGGAAAATAAATATCCAGAAACAGGAGGGAGCTTAGTAGTTGGAAGCAAGGGCTCTATGAGAGCACTTTTTTTTTTTAATGATAGACATGCAAGAAGTTGGAGATGTATGAAAACAGACTTTTCTAAACCTCTTTCTCCTAATCAGTATAATGATGTAAGTACTCACATTTTAATTTGTGTGATTATAGAGAATAACAATACATGTAAAGAACTTAACCAAGAGAGATATCAAACATCATAAAAATAGCATGTGAAACCCACTTTGAGCACCCCTTGCAAGAGTGTTGACAATGTCAGCAAGGAAAGGGAAGACAGAGTATGCTTCTATTATTTATAGGCAGAGAGAGTAGGACATAACTGAGGAATGAAAGAGAATAACTCAGAGAAGAAAGAAATGGAGCCTAAATACAGATATGTCTGTTCAGAGCACAGGGAGGAGGTGAGTCTAAAGGGAATCAGTTCAGATAGAAAAAGAAGCACTGTATCATTGGTGATAAAAGTTTAATATGCATACTCAAGAATTCTTTCAAGAAATCATTTGCACCCATCCTGTTTAAAATATCTTGCTAAGCCCCAGGGGTGAGGTTGGGGGATATGGGAGGCAGGATGGGAACGGAGGTGGAGGGAGGACAATTTGGTGATGGGATTCCCCTGATTCAATGTTAATATGTATCTAAAATATTACTGTGAACGATATGTAAGTCACTATGATTAAAATAAAAATTAGATTAAAAAATAAATAAAATATCTTGCTAAGTCCTGGTGATCCCAGTGTGAATGGACTAACTTCAGTCTTGTCCTCATGAAACACCAATAGGTCCTTCAGAGAATGAAAACACTATAAAAACTTGCAAGTGAAACAGGAGAAATAAAAAAGCTCTGTAAGTTTTCTATTACTTGAGATTTTTAAAAGTTGAATATGTTGAAAAGTTTATTTCTAACCATAAATTCATGGTGACTAACCTGCAAATGATTAAATGTCACACAGTTTTGACAGAGGAAAAAAAACACTATATACAGTCATAATCAATTAATTGTATAGAAAAAAATTAATGTTGTCTGTAAGACCAGTATGGAACTTGATCAAATTTCCAATAGTACATAGATACAGCTTCACTTCCAAAATTTCATTTGAAAGCTGCATAGTCATCTTTATCTTTTCTCAAAGGCAGAGGGAGTAGGGACGTCTCAGCCACTGTCATCCATATCCCTGGTCTGAGATCATTCACATCACAGCAACGTGTATATGTCTGCTCAGCCTTTGATGCCTATACTTATCCCATCATGATTCTGTCTTTCTCGCCAATATTTTTCTTTCTGTATTATAAGATTTTACATGATTAAAACATCCTTTCCTGAAAAAACTCTCAGACTTTCTCATCTAACCCAACTCAATTCAAAGAATATTTTCTTTGCTCCTCCTATGTCCTTGTCACTTAATAGTCACAGATGTTTTTTTTTTCTTTCCTGGGTAATTGTTTTCTGTCAACTAAATGAAGAGTTACAATTGGTTGAATTTGCACAGACACATTCTGTATATCAGAGCTATTGCAAATTACAGGTAGCTAATTCATGTCACCTGTGTCTTTTAAAACAAACTCCACATAGGATCAATTAACTTTTATATATAATAACTCCTCCAAAAAATGCTTGCCTTTCTATCATATAATACAGCAGAAGTCTATATCTCCTGCATAGCATACTTTCCATATAGGTCAAAGCCAGGCTTTAGTCTATGGTACTCATTCAGTGACTCAGTAAACAAAGACACAGCCTTTCTGTGAAGTTAAAAAGTCCTTCACATGTTAGCAGGGCAGAGAAAAATATCAAAGAGAATTGGGTGCTCTTTTGTGCTTTATATCAGAGGTGACACGAGGTACCCTAATCAGAGCACGTTTCATGTTTATGTAACTTTAATGCAGCAAAGACCTGCCATCCTCCCAGGCTCTCAGAAAGACTCAATGGTCAATGATATTAGTAGCTATCATCTCTACTTAGTACGATATAAATTTACCTGGCCATATAGGACACATAGTCTCCAAAAATTTATTTGTTTCACATGTGAACTGAACTGAGCATTTAACAATTTTTAGATCACCTGTCACATAGCAATTTTCTGTCAACTTCACTATCTCAGACCTTCCCATTTCGTAAACAGTACTCAGAGAACTCTCACATTTGTTACTAAACAGAGACTAAACCTTTTTCTCTAGCACTTTTTAGTGAAATGACAGTTTATGACACTAGCCAGATACCATATTCAGCAGTGTCTCTCCTTTTGCTAATTTACTTCAAAAAGCTACAAGAACCTTCTGCCAAATCCAGCTTCCAATGCTATTCCATAGAAATTCCATTAACATCAAATGGTATAAGCTGTCCTTAATGTTGTTCTGATAACATTTCCAGAAACTTGGAATATCAAAATGACTGATCATAATGTTGGCCTGAGTTTCATTCAGAATCACAATCAATCTTAAAGGCTTTATGTACATCAGAAGTAAGTGCCTTATCACTACAGCTCAAAATGTGACATCCAGGAACCTTTAGTTCTAATATAAAATTATTTGGGGGTTGAGAGGACATGGGCCACATATGGAAATGCTTGGATGATTTCCCAAGCTCTGTGCTCAAGGGATTCTCCCAATGGTGTTCAGGGATCCATGCAGTGTATGGATGATAGAACTCAGGAGAAGCAAGTGTTCAGTCCTTTGAGCGCATCTCTACAGCCCTGAAATGAAATGTTCTAACTCACAAACAGTAAGTTAAAGCTGAAATATAATCATGTTCATTAAGAAATTCAAGTTTGGGAGTTCAAAAAATATAGAAAGTTTTCCAGAAATGACCCAACCATTCTATTGTTCTTGCACTTCAGATCAGGTGTGTTTGTTCTCTAACCTCTATCATTTGCAACGATTTGAGTTATATGCTTGTTGATTTCATGCATCATGATGCAAACACCTTTATTTGTGAAAATAATCGTGGTCTTGTAATAATTATTATGAAATGATAAGACTGATACTTTGTACTATGTACTTTTCTTCTAATCAGGTCAATGCTTATGCTACAATCAATGTGATAGCTTTTATATGGCTATAGATGGCTTTCATTGACATTCTAACACAAGTAAATGTCATAAACCAATGAAAGAAGAATGAGGCCATTATGTCGGTGCTATTGATTTAAACTCAGTGAAAGTGGCCCATCTGTCTTTAAAGTCTTTTAGAACAGCTTAAAGTTAGAATTTATATCTGTTTATTGGGAAGAAAGATCTGGCTTTTAATTTTCTTTTTATGTATTCAACAAGCAATGTTTCTGCTCTTATTATATAAATATGTATCCTCCCCAAACCACTTAAAAGTATCATGCTTTTAAAGATTTTTTTAAGAAATTACAATCCTCAGTGTAAAGATTCCATAAAATTTCCTTTATTAAAGAATTTTGTTACCTGCAAATATCTATGGTATCGATGAATCTGAAAGGAGATTTTTAAAATAATCTCAATTTTTCTGGTTCACTGAGTAAAACATTCAAAATTTCTAATTTACCTAGTTATCATTACCCTGTTTACTTAACTGGTATGAAATATTTGTTCACTTGCATGTCTTCTATGGTTTTTCTCAATAAAGGCTTAAGGTAAGTACTTGCATTGGAGTGAAATCAGAAGTAGCAAAAAATATTATTGGGATAGTTCTACCAGACCTTTGAGAAAGCATGAAGAATGTATATCACAACTATCCTTTGTTATACTAGGAGTCAGATGATATTCACCAGCTAACCTAAGACTTTATACCCAGATGTTGGTATATGTTAATGGTTTGTCCAGAGCTAATCTGCTGTGCCATTAACAAGTATGAAGCAGATAATAGAAAAATTGTCTTACACAAAAAATGTTGCTTGTAAGAAATATATTTTATAGAAATTTTGTGACACATTACCCAAAATGTATGATTTTGTCATTAGAAATCTTAGCTACCAACTTGTTACTTGTATATTAAAAAAATTATCTAATGTGACTTTTCAATTCACTTTTCCTTTAAAAGTGCCCTGTGAGCTAGATGGAGACTTGTTGTTCCTGTACCCAAATTCTACCTGTGTCAGCCTATGAGCTATTCTTTGTTCAAGTTGCAGATTACAAGTGCTAAATCTACTCTGCCAAGTATTTCATGGATATATATGTCGCAAAAGAGTTCTATAATGTTCTTGTGTATCTTCAAATCTTTAATTTTCTCTGATAAGTGGTTAGATATTATAGAATTTTATGGTTCTTTTATAGATTATAAAAAGTATGTTTGCAAGTTATTTTGTATAATTTTATAATATTTTACATCTATTAATTATTATACCAGTGCTTCAATGTCTTTCAAAAGTTTATTAAGCAGATTATTTTGATGGTATTTTTAACTAGTCTTTATATTTCCATACTTTGAAATATAATCTTTTAATTCATTTTATTTAAGAGCTGATATAATTGATCATAACACATTTGTTTCCAGATAAATGAGAGAAAAATTATTTTTAACAGAAAAGAAAGAAAAATAAGAAGGAACAGAATAGAAAAAGTACACTAACAAGAAAATTTGTGAAAAATATTTTATCTCACAGGAGGTCATTAAGTCATCATCAGATGGTGTAATAAGCTTGTGTTGCTACTTGACCATTTGTTACTTCATTTGTTTCTGAACATCAAATCACTTCAGCTATACATTGGCATCTAATTTGGTGTGTTCCTATGGAGATGGCAGTATTAAACAAAAATGGAGTTGTCTTGTCGTGCAGCTGAAATGTGGTGATGTGGTCCAGGATTTCAAAGCACTATTCCCAATTCTGTGGCTATTGTGGGGTGTATTTTAAATTGTCAGGCTTTCTGGAAGTACAACAAAGCAGGAAGAGGGTGTCCATGGTCACTGCACAAAAGTCTCGGTGACATCAATCCAAATACCAGCATACCTGGAATTTGGTCATATTGGTATCTCTGCAGAAAGTCTTAGATCATGGCTACAAGTGAAGTGGTTATTGTGGGTGATGGGTGCAGCAGAGTTGGCTTTGGCAGGGTGAGGACTTGGCCTGCCCTTATCTCTTGAGATTGCCAGCCTTCAGCTGCATGACTATTATGCTCATGATTTTTCATGGCTTGGTTTATTTCTCTTTTTAGCACAGAGTGAGTCTACAGAGTTGGCCAGGTATAGACATAATGACTGCAAAATATTCTTATTTTACTTTGCTACATTCCAGATTGCATTTCATTCATTTTTGTGTTCCAGAGCTCAGCAGGGAGAAGTTGAATAAGTATATGTTTATACAAAATTTTGATCTGCCAAATGCATATCAAAGGAAAGAAAGGAGATAAAATTGGTGTTAAATATTCATAGTGTTAGGAGCCATATTAAGTAATTCACATAGATGACTATGTAATTCTCAAGATAACCCTGCAATGATTACTATTATTTTGGGAGTGGGTGATTTAGGCCACACCCAGAGATGCTCGTGAGTTCCTTCTGACTATACTCAGTAATTCTACTCCTGGCAGTGCTTGGGACCATATGGGATGCTAGGGATCATATCCACATCAGCTGCATGAAAGTCAAATATCCGACGCTTTGTATTGTAGCTCTGACATCAGTGGTTGTTATTATTAACCTTATTTCCTTAGTGGGAATACTATAACCTAGAAAAATGAACAATGCCATCAAGCCAGTTAGTTATGGTTCTAAAATTTAAAATAAAGCATCCAGTCAACTGTTTTTTATAGAAGTATTTATTTTCTGTGTCAGCGCAGTATAGAGAAGAGGTTATAGTATTTAGCATTTGTTAGCCATTCTCTGATGTAAAGCAATCATTTTCTTAAATGCATACATTTCTAGTTTTAGTGAATTGGAACAGGGATCTCATGAAGTGTTAACCTAGGGCCCCATCTGAGGTTCACAGCCAGCCTGAACAGTGGTACAGTGTGAAAGTCTGAAGAAACAGCATTGGCATACTAACCTGGCAACGCTACTGGCAGCCAGGGCTTTGTCCAGTGATGTGCAGGTGTCCAGACGATGCCAGAACTGAACCAGGATTGGCTACAGGCTAAGTATGTGTCCCCTACTGATGTATAATCTCAGAGTTTTCATCCACACGTTCATTAACAAAGAGAGCCTGGACAAAGGGCAAAAAGTGAAAATTATTTTCTGTACTAAAGAAATAGCTCAATAATCTAAGTGCAGTTTTCAAGGCCTCAGTTGATCCTCAAACACTAGCAGGATTCTCAAACACCCACCACAGAGTTGGCAATAATCCCCAGTGCAACCTGGTAGAATCTCAAAAGCAGGAAGGAAAAACTTGAGTGACGAAAAAAACCAAAACAAAAATTTCACAAGTTCTTCTCCACATGTGAACATCTATTTTTATTGTTGTTTATTGCTTTTCTTGATTCTTACAGCTCTCTTATGTGACGAGATTTTCTTGGAAAGAACCTAACTCAAAGAGCACATTAAATGTAGTACCCAGTGTCTCGTTTTTGTGATGCCTCATTGCCTTCTTTTCACACAGCTTGCCTGAACAGTGGATCTTATCATCAAGTTTTACCTCCTTTTCCTTCACCTCACCACCTGCATGAAAAGAGCACCTTGAAAAGATTAATTATTAATGTTTTTAAAGTCACTTCAAACACTTCAAAAGTCAATGGTGCGGAGAAAACTGGCCCAACAGATATGCTTAACATTAGAAAACTGATCATTTTATTTGTTTTTCTGTCCTGAGAAACAAAAGGTCAATTTAGTTTTATGGAATCTGAGATAAAAATGCATATGAGGTTAAGATGTACAGTATTAAAATATTTACTGCATAAATCCAACAGTCATATTTATGTACCTCCAAAGACCTGTGAAGTGTGCATTATTAAATGCAATTCACATTGAGAAGCTTTCCCTCAGAATATATAATTTACTTATTTAACTTCTTAGCACATACCAGTTTTGAGCTAAAAAATGTCAGTGGCTTCTGGATATTCAGCTATTTTGCAAAATATCTGTGTAATTGAGTATGCAATAAATCACTATGATTGACAGCTTTGGCATTTCACAGAAGTGTAATCTCTAACACTTACTCTGAGACTGAGAAGTCTCTATGCAAGATACCAAGCCTGTCAGAAATTATGTTTTTCTTTTCTTTTTTTCCAAACAAAACACTGGGCCACTTTGGCCCACATGCTCCTTCATGAAGCTATCAAATATTTATAATCTTGAGACCAAAGAGATAGTACCATATATAGCACTTTCATTGTATTCAGCTCGCCAAGGTTTTGATCCTCAGCTCCACCAAGTATGGTTCAAAAATAAAATCTTTATAATACAGATGTTTGAGATATTTCAAATTCAAAAGATTTAAGTACAATTGACAAATATTTTTTAATATTTTAAATTTGCTTTATTTTTTCTTTTTTAAATTACAAGTCTTTCACAATTATCTCTAAGGTACATAGACAGTGAATTAAAGCTATTCAAATATTTTAAGTGTCAAAGATGTACAAAAGACTGCCCAGGTCTTCATCAAGCAATTGTCTGACAATAGCTAAAATTGACAGGTTTTTCACCCTTTATGTGTGCAGGCCACTATAATAAGTATTCATTTATTTGCTTTGTCCCATAATCCTGTAAGAAGTCACAATTTTTTTTCCTAAGCAAAAGATAAAAGAACAAAAGCCAGAAGAAAAAATAGTATAATTCATACATCTAGTAAAAAGTAAAACTAAAATGTAAATCAAAAAAATGAAATAAAAAATTAAAATGGGGCCAGAGAAATAGAATGGAGGTAAAGCATTTCCCTTTCATGCAGAGGGTCATTGGTTTGAATCCTGGCATCCCATATGGTCCCCCGAGCCTGCCAGGAGTGATTTCTGAGCATAGAGCCAGGAGTAACTCCTGAGCATTCTGGGTGTGACCCAAAAACCAAAAAATAAAATAAAATAAAAAATTAAAATGTAAATCCAGGATATTTGACTTTTCAGTTTTTTTCATATTTTATTTGGTGCCTAAAAAGTTTTCAGCATAATGGAAGAAAATGGTAAGGTAAATTAAAATATATAAACAATCATAAATCAAATAAGTTGTAAAACACAGAAGTAAATTTTAAGGAGCAGAAAAAAAATCTTATCTAAATTGATCCCCAAAAAGTTGGAATGAAGACATAGAGCAGGTATTAAGGCATTTTCCTTGAAAACAACCCACTGACTTTCACCCCTGACTCCACATATGGTCCCTGATTCCTACCTAGAAAGATCCTTAGCACAGAGACAGGAATAAGCCCAGAGTACTACTGGGTATAGCCCCAAAACAACAAACAAAATTATACTGAAAGTGATACAATATCCTGAAAGTGATAAAGATTGCATATCTATCAGCAATTTAGAGCTGATAACATTGAAATCACTAAATCAGACATAAGACATTATCCAAAGACAAAGACAAAGCTGAGACCCAGAGATGAGGTGGTATAAAACACTAGAAGGAAATAAATAGTTCCATTTGATAAGTATAGCATACAGAGGAAAAAGTCACAGTGGTAGTAGTTGAAACTATGAATGTAAAAAAGAAATGAAAAAGTACTGAAGAGTTTAAATTGATACATCAAATAGCAATGTAGTCATTTTGATCATTCACAAATGATTAGAATGATCAAAGCACTGCTGAGAATTTATTGATCTAGTTGTGGAATTTTATAGTATTTATCTAGTCAACGTCTAGTTAGTTTCAAACTATATCAGGTAAAATATCTTAACAAGCTTAGAAAATAAAACAGAAAAACTTAGTAATGGCAAGGAGATATGGTTCAGAGGGGCTAGAGTGAACACAGACCTTAATGCTTTTTGACTCTGGGTTGATGCATGTTTCTACCTGAAGCAACATGCACCACTGTGCTGGTTCCTCACTGGTGGCTCCTGATCACATAAAAGGCTAAACCTTTAGTCCCCCAGCACTGCAAGGGTGCCTTCCTTTCCCCCAAATAAAAAGATCTAAAAATGAACTAAAGTCTTTCAGAATTAAGGATACAGTCACTACATAGTTATTCATTTCAGTGTAAGGGAGTACTTGGAAGAATGGACTGGACCAAGGAAAGCTTGTGTTCCTTAGTTCCACTCTATGGCCACTATATAGAGTCACTGAGGACATTCAACAACTTAATGCCCAGAAAATATCTCAGATCAGTTGCATCAAATGCTCTAAGGTTTCAATCTAGATATCAGTATTTTTTAAGCTCTCAAAGAGATTTTACTGTGCTACCAAGATTGAGAGCTAGTCTTTGGAAGTTATGAAGAATTGATCATCAGCACTGACAATGAAAATAGGAAAAAAAAAAGGCATCTGGAAAATAACTTAAAACAAATATTTTTTTAATGTTGTAAAAAACTGTTCCCACAGGTCCATCATATTTTTTAAATCCCCTTACATGAGCAATAAACAGATTTAAAAATGCTGACAAGGGGCCCGGGAGATGGTATGGAGGTAAGGCATTTGCCTTTCATGCAAAAGGTCATTGGTTCGAATCCCGGTGACCCACTTGGTTCCCCGTGCCTGCCAGGAGCAATTTCTGAGCATGGAGCCAAGAGTAACCCCTGAGCACTGTCGGGTGTGACCCAAAAAACAAAAAATAAATAAGTAAATAAATAAATAAAAATGCTGACAAGCTTAATCAGAATATAGTGCCTTATTGGTATCAAGTAAAAATATTAGCCCTGGTGGATCATTAAATTGTCAGACCATTATTATCCTCATCTGTTTATTGGTGATATTAACAATATAGCTATATCCTGAATAGAGACTCAGTAGTGTCAGATAAAATAATAGCAAACAGGGGGTTGGAGCGATGGTGCAGTGGTAGGTCATTTACCTTGCATGAGGCTGACCCAGGACAGACTGCGGTTTGATCCCTCTGTGTCCCATATGGTCCTCCCAAGTCAGGAGTGATTTCTGAGCACATAACCAGGAGTAACCCCTGACCATCACCGGGTGTGACCCAAAATCAAATAATAATGATGATGATGATGATAATAATAATAATAATAATAAAGCAGAATAGATAACTCAAATGAAAAGGTAGCATTCTTTTCACCTAAGATATTATTACTTTAAAGATAGTCATATATAGTAGATCCACTTTAAATCTACTATTTCTAAATCTCTATAACAATGAACTTTGATTCCATGGTGTAATCTATAAAAATACCTTTTGGGATGGAATGGTTAAGTTTCTTGCATTCCAATCCAAGGTCAAACCCCAGTAACACATGATCCCCTGAGCACCAGACTGGCTGTGACTAGCAACTGAATACCATTGGGTATGTCTCAAACCTCTGTTCCCTGTCCCCCACACCACCTTTTGATGTTATTTCTGGCATTTCTGCACCTACTATAGGGTCAAGAAAACAGAAAAGATACAAGTAATTGTACCTCCTCCCCCCCACCGTTACAGATGCCTTGACCAAGAGTTGAGTTTTTGCTATCTCACTTCAAATAATAATAAATATATAATATATGCATATAAAATACATATTATTGGTTTGGGAGACACATCTAGCTGTGTTCTGTGCTAACTCTGGCTCAGTATTCTAGAATTCGTCTGGTGGATTCTGGGCATAATGCTGTATGCTAAGGATCAAACCAGAGTCTGTGTGTGCAAGGCAAGCACCTTACCTGCATATCTCCCTAGCACCAAGATATGTATATATTAACCTAAATTATTATGTGTAGTCATTTATTAGATTACTGGAATAAACTATAAGATGATAAAAGTCAAAGGATTTATTTTACCCTTGAGAGCTTTTATTTCATAGCACTCAAAATATCTGTAACAAGGCAAGAATAATCACTCTCACTTTGACTAGTAATTACTGTTACTTTTATAAGATTTTTCAAATAAATTCAAGTTTTCTACCAAACTTTAACCCATACATTTCTCTTATATATCTAACAACATTTAAAGGAAAGAGATTAGAAAAGAAATAAATTGAGCTCATGCCCTTTCTTTACATATGCAGTGCAATGATATCTTACTTCACACCATAACCTTTGGAAAGTCCCTCCAGCTTCAAAATTGTAAACATTAATTATTTTATATAGTATTTTTGTGCCCAAAATATTTTACAATCATATGAGTTAATAGTCATAAAAATCTCACTGAGGCATGAGAGTACTATATTTTCATTTCATAGGTAGAAAAATCACATTTAGAGACTGTTAAAAGAACTTGTGAGTGACTGACTATACCAGTTGAAAAGTGAGGTTGAAAGTCTATGTAATTTCTCTCCTTTCTGTAGCTCACTGTTCCCCCATCAAGAAATTTTCATGTGAAAATGGTCCCCAAGACAACAGTTCTGTCTTGCCACTTTAGAGCTTCATTGAGCCAACTACTTTTCTGCTTAGTAATAAGTCAAGCAAGTAATCAGAGACTAATTTTTTTGGAAGTTTTGTTCTCTGCAATTCAAGCTTCTTTGTGGAGAGTACTGACCCAGAAAATGGAGGAACTGGGTCTAAGATCATTTCTGAGTTACAGTCTGTTGCATGTTGTTGAAGTGGTAAAAAGCAGCTAGCCATATACTGGGTACAGGCAAAGGAAAAGTTTATAGACCCATGTGTAGTCAGTTTTGTCTATTTTATATTATATACCTCTTTCTTCCTGCCCAACTGTATTGGTGGTTAAGCAAAAGAATATATTTATTCAGTATACTTTTACAGAGAGCGGTTAACGGGTTAACGTCCAGACACTTCATGAAATTCTGGAAATAGAAAAGATTAAAAAGAGTAAATCCATCAACTGAGGCCTGTGATCCACAGCTTAGCTGGAGAGATAGATACATAAACAAAACACTACATTGACAAACTACTACAATGTACTGGGTACAGGAAAAAGAATGGCGAGCTGTAAGCAACATGGGGGAAAAATAGAAAAGAAGTCCCAATTAACTTCATTAAATGTATATGAGATTCAATCTCTCAGGTAGGTCGTTAATAGTGTTGAGAAAATTTGCCAAGAAAAAGCAGAAACCCCTTTTAAGAGGAGGTAAAAGTTGCTTTCTGTTCCCCTGAGGATCCTTGATTATATTCTACATTCTAGCAGTAACTGCAAGAGCAAGGAGTACTTTTATCCACTGGCTTCTTCTTTGCCACTTTCTTCAAATCATGATTTGGCAACTCTATATTAATTTTCTACTCTACAGTCTAAATAGTCCATTGTAAGGGATCACAAAAAATATGAAGATTTGAAGGATTTTAAAGTTGGAATCCTCACTCAAGGTGGATAGAAAAGCAAAAGAGAAGAAAAGAGAAGGCGAGCAAGCAAGCAGCAGATGAGAAAGGAAGCAATTGGCTTCAGTAGTCACTGAATAATCTTCTTGGCTATGAACTGATCACATTTGGTTAGGATCTTATAAGGTCATTGTATCAAATGGATTAATGATTGTGAAAGTGTTTTGTGAAATGAAGAAACCCTACAAAGAAATATCATTATTATTGAGAGAGTGCTTCACTCTGTAATAGAGCTGGGTCACATTCTCGCCAGGTCCCAATGCAGCTGTGCTCTAGAAGAGAAGAGAGAAGAGAGAAGGTCTGAAAGAGCAGATGTGTGCAGGGGTGTGTGACCTCCACGGGCTCTGCTGCATTGCAGAGGGAATTTCCTGTGCCAGCTCAGCCGTAGCCTGCCTCTCCTACAGGATATCAAGCTCCAAGTTTACAGTTTCTATCAGGGAGTCTCTTTGTTTGAACAAAGCCTCATTTGTTAGGAAGTGTCACAGATCAGCATGTATCAGATGCAAGATTGAATGTCCCTCAAGCACAAAGACATGCAGAGCTATGCCAGGATACCAGCAATGGGGCTTTTCACCATGAGAAAACAGATGGTCAGAGAGGAGACAAAAAAAGAAAAAAAAAAGAAAAAGACCAGTCTTTATGGAAAAGAAATGTTTCCAAGGCATCCCAACCCCCACACCCGACTTCCCCTTTCTGCTCTTCTTTCACTTCACTGCACTGACAGGGAAGCATTCAATATGCTGCAACATCATCTGATGTTTATGTCCTTTTAATTAAACCAAGAGATGTGGAATAGGGATGCCCTTGTCTTTGCCGAGAAATGATTTCCAAAAGAAAATAATAGGACTTCTTTCTGCAGGCTCGAAAGAGGCTCATGTGCAATTTGTCCTTTGCAAGAGCAATCAAAGATAACCGGTGCACAATTGATTACGGGCTTTGTGTCTTTTTAATTACTTGTTTCTACACAGTGGTTTGGTTACATGCTGAAAGAGGATCCCTCTAAGTTCTGACTAAGCTCTGGTGCTTTCTTTTGGTTACATAGTTTAATAATAAAGCTATTAGTAAGCTATCACCACATAGAACAATCCTATCACACAGAAATAGATCTTGAATCTTACCTTTCATTATTCTTCCAATACACAGATTTTTTTAAGAAAACAAGCTTAAAGAATGATACATCTTGGCGTAACTATACAAAAGTAATCTAGAATTGTATGAGTGGTTAAGTTCTTCCTTCTTCCCAAATAGAGTTCATAAGGGCAGAGAAGTTGAAACTTTCTTTCATAGCAAGATATTTTTGTTTGATTTTTTTAAAATTGACAACAATAAGAATGATTTTTCCTCTTTTTTTCATTGAACTCTATGCAAACTTGCATAATGGGATTTTTGACTAACCACAAGAAAAAAATTAGAAAGTTACCAGAATGTGGGGGGTCTACATTTTTTTATTGTTTGTATTCCATGTACTAAAAACTCTGCCTCATACAAAAATGCTAGACAAAAATAGAGGAACATTTTATTATACCAGATTGTCTACTAAAAAGTTAAGAAAATAACAAAGGAAGAGGTTTAAGCTATAATGTGGATTGTGGACCAGCTTTCTAATTCACTGTTTTCTTACCAGTTGACCCTTGTCTCAGGTTGTTTCCTTTCTCCGATTATATGATTTTCACCTATAGCCTACTTGAAATTTCCCAGAGGCCCACAGGGAACCATATGGCCCCTGGTTGAAAAATTCTGCTCTGGAGGAAGAACAGCTGAAGGTAGAACCACATAAAAGAACCCCGTTTAGTTTCAAGATGTAGACTCTGAGACTACAGCTGCTGAAATTGGAAATAAATGGAAAGCTTAGTAAAAAGCATGTGATCCTTACTAGATCCGGGCCCTCCCTGCCCCAGTTTCCGGCTTCATCAAATCTCCACAAATGTGAACCCCTACAGATGGTGAAGGTAGCCCCCATTCCAAGGAAGCCTTCTGATCTAGGTGCCCGCCAATGTGTAACACTCTAAGATCCTGTCTGTCTCACAGCAACCAAAGAGATTGAGTCCTCCTTTCCATAAACGGTCTCGATAGGCATGGTTCTGTCTACGAAGCATTGTCTGTATAGTTAGTAAAAGAAAGCTATGACATGTAACACGCTTTGAAGTCTGGTTCCTTCTGATGAAAAACTGTGCATACAAAGCAAGGAAGTGAATTTTAGACAAGTGAAATCATCAGTGGAAGATGAGCAGTATGTGTCTCAGCTTACACAGAAGTAATGAAAATGTCCCAGAGCAGAACAACGAGACCTCATGGGGTATGTGGGAGGTAAGCAGGTGCTAAAGTATACAAGAGTATAAAGAAAATAAAAGAAGGCAAAGAAGAGAAGAGAATGTAATTCGATTGTATTCATGAGACAATGGTGAGTCAGAAAGGATGAACAAGTAAGAAAAGTGGAAAATGAAGAACTTGGCTAAGATCCGGTAGATTATAAGTCTTAAATTAAATATCGATCATTTAAAATTAGCCTTATCCAGTACTTCTTGTACTGGATAGTACTGGAAGTACAAGTACTTCTTGTGTGATTTTTTTTGAACATCAACAATCATAAAGTGTATAATTTTTATCCCTATTAAGTACAGCATCAGGTGGAAGAAAACATACCAACACAAAAGTGAACATACTAACACTAAAAATTCACTATTTATCTATATACCCTTCTAAAGAATCTTCATGTTTGTGTTAATACTACAATTCTATTTAACATGTTCTTCTTATGCCCAATACATTGTTTTGCTTATAGCTGAAATAAATGTTCTGTTATGAACCTCCATATTTAGTATAATGTTTATTTCATGACTTACATGTTTTCTCTTCATTCCAACTACTTTCATCAGTGATTTTTCTTTCCATCATCATAGAATTTCTTTTTGTTCTTATTGAATGTCTCTTCTGTTTCACATTATCAGTGTTCTTCCAAGTTTCAGTGATGTTTCTATTTCTTCAAACATATATTTAACTGTATCATATATGTATATGAAAGCACACAGATATAAAATATCTGGAATATTGATACAAAAGCCACAATAATGCAATCTTTGGAAAAGCATACTTAAGCACTATAAACATAGAATCTAATGAAATATATTTCTAAGCTTTGTGTTTTTATTGTTCTATAATAGAGTGAGCAGTATTCATGGAAATACAGAATAAGTGGCAACTAGTAATAACTTAGGTGGAGTTGGCCTGATACAGATCACTTTTGTGGGTGCAAAATGACTATGTTATATTATGTGTATATATATATATATATAGCATAGCATAAAAAATAGATAACATAAATTCCCTATTTTTTGTAGTGAATCTTCTCCTAAATTATTTAGAGATGCAATCATTTTCCTTTCGTTGACTTACAAATGCCTACTACATAGAAAGTACATTGTTGGTGGGCTCTGATGCAAATCGCTTCTCAGCAGAGCCCATTCTGCCATTATACTCTAATTTGCAGCCAAGCTGGCTTTCAGCTGGTGCCTTGTCCTTGGGCTATCATTCACTGTCAGGCCTCACCAGGGTGTGCCAGCTGTTCTCCAACAGCAGAAAAGGAAGGGAGCAGTCATATATCACCTATTCCTAAGAAAAATCCTTCTTGTCTTGGCTGGCATGGCCCCTCTTTGGTTCCAGAGCTGAAAATCATATTGTTAAGACCAGGAGTATACCGACAAAACTAGTGACGTGTTTATCTTCTCTTTAGTTAGTACTCATACTTCTTGACTTCTAAAATTAAGGCTGAATTTGGCTATTCTTATTTAAGCCACTTTCTCTGAATCAGACTTGCAAAACTTTGCATACACTATCAAGTACTTAAAAACAATTCTCCCTGAAGCAATCTGTAACAAGAATCTCTGTCTCAATCTTCTTTTATCCTCTTTGATTTTTATCTTTAGCCCTTTCATACCCTATTCTCTGAAAAGAAAAGAAAGGTTCCAATTGAATATATCTGAGTGAATTCTAAAAGTTCTAAAAATAATTTTATTTATTCTTAGAGAAAAGTATTAATAAAATAACCAACTCTAGAGCTGGTTAAACCCATCGCCCCTAAAAGGAACCATGGGCTTACTTATTACCTTCCTTGTAGACATAGCTACGGTTGAGACAAATGCAATAAACTTGTTTTGTAAAACTGTGGGTATGACTCATGAGGAATTCTGGAGGGAAGTTTCATATTTGTCTTCTTTTTGAAGGTAATTAAATATCAAGTTGGAGAGACTGATGGTTAAAATTCCCTTCCCTCTGGACACTGAGCAATGATTATCCAATTTTAACAGCTGCTGACTGCCTCAAAACCATTACGTTTTCAAGAAACACCATTTGTTTAATATCACAGCTGCACGTGGCACTGGCTCATCTGTAGGCAGGATTCTAAGATTTGATATTGTCTCTCATCCTGGTCAATTTCTAAATGCCTCTTCTAAGCTCAGATTTCTCTGTGAAAGGGGAAAAAATAAGAGTTTTAAAGATTAGTGAAAGGGCAATCAGTGAGCACTTAGGAGATTTTTCTAAAGCGGAGTATATTGGCCTTTCATTTCAGCATCCAAACAAGAACAGGTATCTCATTTGAGCATTTCATAAGGTGCATTTGTTCTGAAATACTGCCTAATACTTTCCTGTCTATGCAAAACTTA
>PVKC010008916.1:0-27491 GCA_004027635.1 Crocidura indochinensis
TCCAGAGAGAAATGCTGGGCTTCTGTGATCCAGCACAGTCCTTAGTGTGTTTTTTTTCTCTTCTTGTTGCCTTGATGTGCTTTCCTTAGAAAGAGCACATGGCCGCATAGCAGAGCATCCGTGCTCTTCTGCATCCTTTTATTAGTCCACTCCACGAGGTTCAGACGACAGCAGAGAACAAATAAACACAAAGAAAAGACAAGACTCACAGTTCTTAGCAGTCAGCCCCACTAGGCAGGCGTGGATACGGAGTGTCATTCATAATTTATCATTCATAATCTAGTGCTTAGTATTAGCAGTGTGAGTTTTGCAAACTTTAAGTATACATAGTAAATTTTACATTACAAAAATGTTATTTCCCAATAATAACAATAGACCACACCTGGTAACACTCAGGGGTTACTCCTGACTATGAGCTCAAAAATCGCTCCTGGCTTGGGGGACCATGTGAGACGCTGAGAGATGGAACCGAGGTCCATCCTGGTTCAGCCACATGAAAGGCAAATGCCCTACGCCGCACCAGCACCAAAAATGTCCTTTTCTTCCTTTTCTTCAAGATTATGGAGAAATGCATGAAACAGCAGAATATTTACAACTATTATATCTGATGATTCAGAAACATTGTGTAATAACAAATACCATTTATTTTAAAATATAGATGGTTAAAGAAATATTTTTATTTAAGTAGAAGTCCAAAAATTATTTTAAGTATGGATAATTTTATATTTAACATAAAGCAGGTGAACCTATAATGAACTTCCATGAGTTGTCTTGTCTACGATCTACAAATATTTGAGTTGGATCTACGGTAGGACATGATGATATAGATATCATTTGTTTTTGTTTTGGGGACACAGCTAGCAGCACTCAGGGGTTATTCCTAGATTTGTACCCAGAAATTATTTCTAGAAGTTAATTCTCAAGAGACCATATTGAAAGCTAAAGATCAGAGCTAGGTCCATTGTATGCAAGGCAAACACCCAACCCACTATGCTATCACTCTGGTTTCATGATGTAGATCTTGTAATACTTCTTATTTTCAGCAACTCATTTACTTTTCTGATTCCTTGTCTTAGAATATGACTCTAAGACCTACCATTCTGTACAAACTGTACCTCATCTTGTCTATTGAACTGTGTTTCTCCATAACACTTGAAAATCCTTTTTTTTATTGATTTATCTATTTATCTAATGATCTTAAGTCTTATTAAATTTAATGTATTTTTTCAAGAACAACACAATTTTTTGAAAGAAACTAGACTAGAAAAGCCCCCATATTAGTTTTCCAAAAATAGACCAAAGTAGTATTTGGCTATTTTAAATTATAGAATCAACGAGTGAATGAATAAATGGATGATGACTTCACCTTCTTTTCTCCTTAAAAATAAAAATCTGGGGCCGGGCGGTGGCGCTGGAGGTAAGGTGCCTGCCTTACTGCGTTAGCCTTGGAAGGACCGTGGTTCGATCCCCCGTGCCCCATATGGTCCCCCAGGCCAGGGGCGACTTCTGAGCTCATAGCCAGGAGTAACCCCTGAGTGTCACTGAGTGTGGCCCAAAAAAAAAACAAAAAAAGAAAAAAATAAATAAAAAAAATAAAAATCTGCTGAAACCCTTCTCATTCTTCTCCTCACATAAGAACTAAGAAATATGTTAATATTAACTTCTAAATATATATTTAGAGAGATTTTTCAATCAACTGGGCAGAGACAAGAAGCTATGAAAACCTCTTTGTAGTTTGCCAAATTATTAGTCAAAACTAAGAAAAGTAATCAAAATATTTTCCCTATATATCCTTCATATATTTATTCCTTTCTTTAATTATATGCAAAAACTAGTTATTTCGCTTATTTACTAGAACTAAAACTTTGTGGACATATGTAATTAATTTAGTCTTTTCTCTTGATAATTTTTATTAAACTTATTAAAAATATTAAGTTTATTTAAAATAAAATTTTAATTTATTACCGAGTCCTTTTAAAGAAATGGAAAAAGAATATGATAATAGTTCTTAAAAATTTCTCCCATCGGGTCCATAGAGAGAGCTCAGGCATTTCTGGGTTCAGTCACCAGCATGTTGGATGTTCTTCTAAGCACTACCCATAGTGGTTCCTGAGCTGAGAGCCAGGAGCAAACCCTGAGCCAGATGTGGCCCAAACCAAACAAGTAAAAATAACTTTAAAATTCTCCTAAAAGATAAAGAAAACAAATCAGGAATTATCTGGAAAACAACAACAACAAAAAAAAGAAAAAAAACAGAAGATATTTCAAAGGTCAGCAATTTATAAAGGAATAGAATACAAATTTAAATAAAATTAAGTCTTCAATTTCAGTTCAAATCCACTGTTTAATGTTGTCATTGTAATAAATGGCATATTTAGTTTGATATGAGATTCACTATACCAAATAAATTTTATACTAATTGAAAACTGATTTTAGAAAAAGTTTACAAGATATTAGATATACAAAATATTTTAGAGAATCATAGATTTTACTTATTTCATAGATGGTCTTAATCTTTGAAATAATTGATTTTTATTGAACTGTCAAACTCAGAACTTTATAGATATTTTAGAGAGATTTTAGGAAGAAATATATGAATGGGTTTTGAGAGTGTAGGGAGGTTGTTTCCTCTTCCTCAGTTCTATAAATCTTATTTTCCATACCCCTATGACAGGGACTTTAATAACTACCTCACTAAGATATTTTGAGTGCTACTTGAGAATTTCTTGAATATTTAAATAATGATTAAACATTAAAGTGTGGTTTGGTTTCCAAAGACATGAGTTATTTTTTTTCCTTCTTTTTTGTTTTGTTTTTGGTCCACAGCCAATGACATTCAGGGGATACTCCTGACTACTCGCTCAAAAATAACTCCTGGCTTGGAGGAGCATATGGGATGCCAATGATCAAACTGAGGTCCGTCCTGGGGCAGTCAACGGCATGCAAGGCAAATACACTACTATTATACTATTGCTCTGGCTCTAAGACACGAAATTTAGTAAAATATAGTTTTGCTAAATTTTTTGAGCTCTCTGAAAAAAAATCTAATTCAAAAACAAAATAGCTTTATTAATTACCACTAGATTACTGTCTTTCTCCTCAAACTTTCTTGAATTTGGGTCATTTTACTCTGGAGAACAACGATATAGTAAAGGTAAATAGTAAAGTCATTTGCATAAAATGAGAAAATGTAGAAGTTTTTAAAAGTTCATTCTGATAATGTGACTACTGTATAAAATTTTGTATCTTCTTCTGAAGTCATCAAAAATCTTCATGATTACAGTAAGAACAACTGAATTTTTCCAATATGTCAATGTTTCCCAAAGTAGATATTCTTGAAACTGTAAGGGCACAGGGATAATAAAATTAATTCAGGTGAATTTGGATGGGTACTTTTGATATGATTCATTTGCTTAAAGGACATAGATTTCCAAAAGGATACTGAGTGAATTTCTTTCTGTGAAAATATGACAAATAAATTTAAAAAACTTTAATATATATACTTATATACATATGCTCTGCTTGTGATTAAAAAATAAGTCTTGAAACTTACTCTCATAAAAAAGAACACCCCTTGGGGCCCGGGAGATAGCATGGAGGTAAGGCGTTTGCCTTTCATGCAAAAGGTCATCGGTTTGAATCCCGGTGCCCCATATGGTCCCCTGTGCCTGCCAGGAGCAATTTTTGAGCATGGAGCCAGGAGTAACCCCTGAGCACTGCCAGGTGTGACCCAAAAACCAAAAAAATAAGAACACCCCTTCACCAGTGCAACAGTTCCACCTTTTTTATGACTGAAACCGAACTACAATCATATTTGTAATTGGGTGCTTACATATATATTACTAAAACAATAACATATCCTTTTATTTTCATATAAAAATGAAATTTACTCTCTTGTCTATTCTTTCTCAGTTTCTTGCAACCTCTCAAACTAACACATTATACAGTAATATAGTCTCTTGTGAAGAAACTTTAAATTTTAAAATAGGATTGAGAATTAAAAATTAAGTAATTCTCAAATTTGTAGCTGAGGTTTGTGTTTGTTATTGTTGTTGTTGTTGCTGTTGTTGCTACTGTTTTGATGGTAAGCACTTTTCATCTGTTAAGGAAGGCCTACAAAATTTCTTGATATTTCACATGTAAAAACAAGGTTTGTGCAAATCAATACTAATGGTAAAAAGATGAGCATATCCATAAAGTATCCTACTTCATCTCGTGTAAACTATTAAGTGGAAGAAAGTAATCTATTGTCAAATTCATAGGAAATTTTGTCTTTCTCTTTCTATATTCCTTTAATATATAGGTGTTGTAAGGTGGCAGAAAAAGGGGGCCCGGGAGATAGCATGGAGGTAAGGCGTTTGCCTTTCATGCAAAAGGTCATCGGTTCAAATCCCGGTGCCCCATATGGTCCCCTGTGCCTGCCAGGAGCAATTTCTGAGCATGGAGCCAGGAGTAACCCCTGAGCACTGCCGGGTGTGACCCAAAAAAACAAAAAAAAAAAGGTGGCAGAAAAAGGAAGGGGAAGGAGTGGAAATGGGGCAAAAGGTTAAGAAATACATCAAAGTTGTGAAGATAATCTTGCCATACATCTTACAAGAAATGCTCCCTTTGAGTCAGACTGAGCTGATAAAACTCCAAGCTTTGTGGGTTGAAGGAGGGAGAAGAGATAGAAACACTATTCTTTTACCTTGGGAATTACAGAACCTGGGGCTCTCAGGTGAAAAACTAATGAATGAATCAAGTGAAATGCATGATTACATCCTCTAACACTATGATTTGAGGGCAGTTTTTATTAAATCACAAACTAGATTATTGCCCATCCCCAAGCAAAGAGTAGAAAGTGGAGTGCTTGTCCCCCAAGGAAAGCAAAACCAATACAGTATCTCTTTTTGGTGGGCCCTGACTACTGCAGTCTCCTTTCAAAAAGTAGTATCATTAGTTTAAAAAATCCCTAGTGTCGAAGGAATAGTCTTTAAAACCGAAAGAAAAACAAATAGAACAGTTTAGACTTTAAAATAGCCTCATGCTCATTTGGGCAAAGGTGATTTATTTTTTTTTATCCTAGAAGATTCTCCTTTGTATAGAGATCCATTTATACTTTATTTATGCACATATGTGCACAGGCATTCAAATATCAATATGAAAAACTCTTTTGAAAGGATAAAGAAGCGAATGATTATGTGTAACATGTGAGCTCTAAAGCAATGTTTCACAGAATATTATCTAGGGACAAGCTACTTCAAATTTACCTGGAGATGTCTATTAAAATGCAAATTTGTGGTGGCTGTAAACCCAGCACATTAAATTTCTGCCACGGGTACTAGTTTGTACCTAGGTTGGGCCTAGGAGCATTTTTAACAAGTAAACCAGGTTATTCTTGTCTGCATTAAAGTTGTAAACCACTGCTAAGGTCTGAGAATCTAATTGTAAGTATATTAATGTGAACAAATCAGTCCATGTTTATCGAGCTCTCGAATTAATTGTCACAGGTAACAAATCATTGGATATTCTGAAATAGATTTCAGACTAATACAAGAAAAATATCACTGTATATATGTATGCCAGAAAAGAACTCATGTGTAGAAGTTGCTGTTAAATCCAGTAATTCTGTTTTCATTTTTCACAGCATAGGAGGAAATAAAAAGACCTGATTGGATTCAGCTATGATCTATTAAAAATACCAGGACAAAGGAACCACAGAAGATAATTTCTCATTATCAAGATATTTGAACCATCTTTCTGTAACTATTGCCATCTTCTGCATTTATTAAATACCTCTTGCATGAAAAGTCTCTTTAGACAGATTTTGATACTTTTATGCTTCTAGGACACAAATCACAATATTTTTGGTACATTCAAAATCTATTTTTGAAACTGGGAATGTGGTAAAGCTGAAAGAAATAATTTTGAGGTGTGGCAGAAGAGAAAACTAACATATACATATACAGAGAGATATGCACGTGTGTATGTATATATATATAATTAGCAATTATCTACATGTTTTTAATCTTCCCTTTTATGGTGATAATATATCAAGATATTTATTTGTTAATCTATGTGTAGGTTAGTGACTGTGTCCTTTAATTCCAAGTATTTTAATAAGATTTATACATGCTAAATCAGACATGTTCAGATATACTGGCAGAAAAGAAATTATACAGTGACTATTTGACAATATACTCTATATGACTATAAAACATGTGTTATATCAGAAAGGACTAATCATATCCTAATATTAGTCAAAATAATTTTACTCAATTATCCTTTAAGCAAAAAAAATGAATAAACAAACACTTGAAACTTATGTAAATTATAAAGCAAAAAGCTTCCAGATTTTCCCGAGGGTTCAACATGGTAAATGATGGCAGTGAATAAAATAAGGAACTGAGTAAAGCAATAAAAAATAAACCATAGCTATCTGAATAATGCTGAATGATTGCATTATGTAGTATTTGGATTTATACTCTATTTCTTAATTATTCCAGTTGTTCCATCCATTGTGCTCTCACCTTCCAGGAGAGGTCAAAGTTAATAGTCAAACTCTTTAAATAAATGGCTATATTCCCTTGATTTTTAGTGCCATCTTCATTGATGGCAAAGCAGCCATCTGTTAGGCCAGCTTGTTAGGGAATATAGATCACAGACGGGAGAGACTACAAGATGCTTGCTACCTAAACCTTTTTTGGGGGGGACGGGGGGTGAAGCAAACCCAGTGACGCTCCAGGCTCTGCACTCAGAAAGCACTCCTGGCTTGGCAGACCATATAGGACACTGGGGATCGAACCCAGTTCTGTCCTGGGTCAGCCGCATGCAAGAAAAATGCCCTACCACTGTGCTATCGCCTTGGACTCAACTACTACCCAAAACTTTTGAAACAACTCTGTCATCTCATCCTAATTTTATAAGTTGGGTTTCTGTCTGGGCATAAACTTACAAAGTTTGATAAGCAACTAGAATCACCAGTTTTAAATACATCATAGGGAATAAACTCAAAGTAAAAAGGAAATCTCCATTTTGCTTGCTATCTATTCACTATTGCAAAAAATAGAATAAAAAGGCATTCCTGCAGTTCAGTCTATCTTTAGGAATATCTAAAAATAAGAGTATCTTTAAAAGTACAGAGAATCAAGTTTCTTTATAAAACATGGACACCAGACTGTGAGGAAGTAGATAGGATCTCCTGAACACTCCTGAGGGAGATGCCATATTTTAACCTTCTCCATGCTACATTCAAATACATCATTGTAGAGTGGAAATATAGGTCATCCAGGTTCACGTTAAAGTGCAATCCGGTGGTATCAGATTTGAATAGATTCCTTAGTTGGAGTTTTTTTCTTTCTTGAAGTTCGGACACATAGAAAATAAGGCAACTAGATGTCATCTAATGAAATAATCTAGTCAGTGCTAGTATTATTCTCAGTGCTCCCAGTTATTCAAAAGAAAATACAAAGAGCAGATTTCATAGTTTGCAACCATATTGTCTACAGTATATTAGAAAGATTGGAAATGCTAAATAATTGGTCTGTGTGTTTTCCTAAGGAAAATATATCATTTTTTCATTAATTTCTAAAATACTACTCATTAAAAGCTGAAATAAAGTCATCGACTCTTGGTTAATAATGCAGAAAAGAGTCTCCACCCTGCAGCTTATCCAAATTTCACGAAGGAGATGTTTTCCAGATGAGTTCCTTGATTTGATTTTTATCCATAATTATTATCAAGGTCTCTACAATGAGCTTTTTTGGGGGGTTGACTTTAAACTTCATATTTATCCCCACTGGTATAAATTAATGTGTCCTCAAAATCACCACCCATTTGAGGTTGAAAAGTATCTACACTTTCATTTTTCTGATGGACTTTCACTATTTTCAGTCATGGGTTCCACAGGAGAGGGAGGGAGAAAAAGAGGAACAAACCCCAATACTTTCCAGAATCCTGTACCCTTCTTTCCTACTGCTGAATTCATTGTTTTGATTCTTTATGTGCTGGAAAACATTTGAGGAAGCCATATAAGGAATTTTAGGAGTCACACAGTGGTGATATACACAGAGCTTCAATTTAAACCATTATTGCATATCATCCTTTGCTTTTTATAATAATCCATTAAATGCTTTCAAGTATGGTGAAGGAATAGCAACCTGTAGATTCAAATGGAACCCTGATGACCTATAAAATACATACTGCCTCCTTGCCTGAGTTGTTAGAGCGCTCTTCTCTAATGGATGGCATTGTTATTTTACCATCCAGAAAACCGCACGCATCAATTATACATTCGCCAATGTCATGAATCACTTTTGGAAGACAACCTGTCTTTTGGTTGTTACATATGTCATTTGCTCTTAACCTCTGAAAAAAAACATGTGCTCGTGCGTATATAAATGATGATATCCTTGTTTGAAATATATTGATTGATAATTGGAAAACACTTCAGGGAAATTTTTATTGTTTTTTTAAGCATAAATTGCCCTAATATTTGTTCAGTAATCTTTTATGACAATAATAGTGCACTCAAGGGTAAAATGGAGGGTGAGATATTCTGCTTTAGAAGAATAGCATTTGCATATGCAGCTGAGGACAACATTTCTATTTTACACACACACACACACACACACACACACACACACACACACAAGCATACACACATTGTTTTTCAGGGCTTACTTGTAACTCTGTGGTCAGAGATCACTCTTGGAGGACTCACTCTACCATTTGTTTATTTTACTTATTATTATTATTTTTTTTTTGCGAAGAAAAGGTAGGGCATTGAACTTTTTGGAGGGGGGTAGATCTGGCAGTGCTCGGGCCTACAGAGTGTAGGGTTAGTTACTCCAGGTTCTGCACAAATCATATATATTCTGAGCCATCTTGAGAAACATTATGAGGTGCCATAGATCATACCTGAGTCTGCCATGTACAAGACAAGCACCCTAAACTCTGTATATCTTTCTAGCCCCAAATTATTGCACACCTAACATTCTCAATTTTACTTGTAGTATAGCTAGTAATGTACTTTTCTAAGTACTCAGTGACATTGTCAGTGCTTTATGGAGAGGTAGTATATTTTAATTGTATTTGCATCCCTGCTAGCACAATATCTACTATCAAATGCTTTTGAAACTTTTCTCCCTTTAAATCACTCAGCATTCAATATTATAATTAGGAAGTTACATTACCTACTTACTGTTATATATTTAATTCAGCAACATAATTTTCTTATTTAATTTATTTCACCAATTATGGATAATTAAAGCTTTACACATGAGCTTGGTCATAAAGCTTCATATACAAAGGAATTATGTTCTTTCTTAAATAGCAAGAATTTAGACAATAAAAACATAAAGTGGTTAGAGAGATCATAGAGTGAGTTTAGGTGGTTGTCTTATCTACAGCTGACTGGATTCAATCTCTGGCATTTTATAAGGGCCCCTACTGTTGTTGGGAGTGATTTATTAGAACAGAGACAAAACCAAGCTTTTAAAAGTTAGCACAGGACTTTGATCCTCAGTGAAAGAAGAAAAACTGAGATTCATACCTTCAATGACTCTTGACATAGCACAGAATAAGTGAGCCTGGTCAGAAAATAGTATATTTTATGAATTGATAATCTGAAGTTTGAAAAAGCCAAATTTATTAACACAAATAAGGTAGATTGGTATGTGTCTTCATAAGAAAAGAGGTAACTGTATCCAGATTCTATTTCTCAGCTACATAGAGATTCCTTTCAATTTACTTGAATAACAATCTGAATGCTAAGTGAAAGATATACAAAGCTGAAGAAAGAAGCCACTAGGAATTAGTATACCAAGATGTATATAAAGATACCTCATACTGGGAATAATTTGTACTTTCAAAGTAAAAGAGAAATGGCAAAACTAAAATGCTTCTTACACGAGTCCCAAAGAATGTTAATTCTACAAATTAAAGAATATTGGTCTTGTCAAATCTATTTCCTCTAAATAAGTACCTCACAAGTACCTGGGTTTAGATATTGCTTATTGTAACTAACTGATGTGTTCATAAAATATGTTGTTAATTTTTCTTTAAATTCTTAATATTATTTTAAAATAATGCACTTCTTCAGTTCTGAAAGGGGTTTTTAGTATCTAGCTAATTAAGTTTTTTGTTTCATTTATTTTCTCCAAATAAGAATCCTATTATACTTTGAACAATCAACTGTACATATTGTTTCACTATGATTTTATAGGAATATTAAACCAACAAAGCTTTCTAATATATCTTAGGTTGAAATAAAATTCATAGCTTTCACTTAACAGTCTTTTATTCTTTTGTGATAAAGAAGATTCCTAGCTATTATTTCCACATGTATCATAAGAATTTTGAAAGATTTCAGGATGATTGAGCTAATGTAAAGGCCATTTAATAAGGTCATATGGCTCATATGTTTTAATACACGCTTAAAGTTCCTACTCTATCTACATTTGGGGGCCTTTCCTACATTTCTAGTGGCAATAATAGCAATCATAATTGATGAAAGCAAAAGTAATAAAAGTTGCCTTAATATTTTATACTGTGAAACGCTGGTTACTTAAGACATAAAGGCATTCTCTAAATAAATGTTTTCATAAAGCAGTAAGCAGAGTCTCTGAACCATTATGTAATGCCAGAGAGGTCATATAACTTCTTGATAAAAGCTCCCTTTTCACATTAGGTAAAATGTTCGGCAATAATTGCATTGACTGTCTATCACTGCACCTCAGGGAAGCCTGGTGTTAACAGGTTCATTTCTACTTCACAGTTGAGGATACTGAAGCATGGACACATTAGCAGTAACCTGTTCAAATGAACACCATGAACTAGTGAGCCAAATCACTGAGCAACAATGACACCACTCAAAGATGGTACCAAATAGGAAATGGCGTACTGAAGGTTAATTTCAGATTAAACTGGGGTGGCATGCTCATTGGGTCATCTTGGGAGAAAGTGCTAAAATGCAGAGAGACAAAGTTTGTCATGGTTCATAGACCTTACCTGATAGTAGTCTCTGTTGTATGCTTAGGCCACCAACTTTATTTTCATAAAGTGAATGTAGTAGAAAGATTACATACATCTTTGGTCATCGATGTAGATAAAGGAAGCAATGTTTTAATTCATAATAAATATCAACAGCTTTATCAGCTTTGGACTGCCACAATTAAGTGCACTTTATTCATAAGAAATGAATTCCAAATTTCTATGATTAAAATCAGATGAAGCAATACTATAATCCATGTTGTACATTAAAGACTTCTTGTATTAAAGGTTCATAATAGCATGGTACGCTCAGTCAGAGCTCTTAATTGCAGAAAGAAAGTAGAACCAGTTCATAAGCATTTTTTTATGAAATATTCCATTTCTAATAAAACTGATGCACCCTAAAGCCTAAGCACAATACAATAGTTTTCAGTCATACATTTTTTTGTTGCTCTACTGCAATTTTAGAGTTCCTTGATTTTTAGATGATTTTTATATTTCCCTACTTCTACTTTCCTGTCATTTTAATATTGTTCCCATTTGGGGGTGGGGAGAAGCAGAGCGAGAGTTCAAAAAGAATATATTCTTTAACAATTTATATATATTGAGAATTTAACCTCTTTTCTGCATCTCTTGAATTCTTTTTATTCTTTTCAGCTTTTTTAGATGCTACTAAATTGCTTGCCAGAGCGATGCATTTACAAAACAATGGGAAATGTTTTCTGTTTCTATTCATCTTACTAATTACTAGAGAACTTTATCTTACTCATTTTTAAAATATTTTATTTATTCAACGAAAATTTATCACATAGTTGACATAGTTAAACAATACATTTTTTAAAAATATCTTTATTTAAGCACCATAATTATAAACATGCATGTAGTTGGGTTTCAGGGGAAATGGAAAGAAAAGAACTCTCATTCACTACTAATGGGAATGCCTTCTAGTACAACCTTTATGGAAAACACTATGGAGATTCCTCAGAAACTGGAAATTGAGCTACCATAAGACCCAGCTATACCACTCCTAGGGATATACCCTACGAATACAAAAATGCAATACAAAAATCCCTTCCTCACACATATATTCATTGCAGCACTATTTACAATAGACAGACTCTGGAAAAAAATAAGATGCCCTTCAACAGATAAATGGCTAAAGAAACTGTGGTTCATATACCTATGGAATACGATGCAGCTGTCAGGAGAGGTGAAGTCATGAAATTTTTCTATATATAGATAAAAATGGAAATTATTATGCTGAATGAAATAAATCAAAGGGGGAGAGATAGACACGGAATTGTCTCACTCATCTTTGTGATTTGAGTAAATAAAATACATTATTGTAATAATACCCAGAGACAATAAAGATGAAGGATGAATGATCAGTCTATAATCTCTTGAATTCTTACTAGAACTAAGAAATTTAAGGTCTACAAATATTTGAAAAAAAATGAATAATTTCCCAGATAATATAGAATATTAATGCTTTGATTCCTACCAATACATTTATACAGTCTACTTATACTGTATGCTTATACAGTATAATAATGATTTACTCCTACAAGTATACCTATTATATATGAATAAATTAAACTTTGTATTATTTTTGTCTTAAGTTGATTTTTTTTTGATCTTTTTGGGTCACACCCGGCAGTGCTCAGGGGTTACTCCTGGCTCCATGTTCAGAAATTGGTCCTGGCAGGCACGGGGGACCATATGGGGCACCGGGATTCGAACCGATGACCTTTGGCATGAAAGGCAAACGCCTTACCTCCATGTTATCTCCCTGGCCCCTTAAGTTGATTTTTAATTTATAAGTACAGCTTTGAACCTGGAATGATAATACAGTAGTAGGGTAATGGCCTTGCACATGGCTGACCTGGTTTTGATCCTTGAATTTCCATATGGTCTCTTGAACTAATAAGAAATGATTTGAGTGCAGAGTCAATAGTAAGTCTTAAGCACTGTTGGACATGAGCCCCATCGAATACAAAATACACAGCATCAACAGACAACAACAAATCTTTTTGAGAACATGAAATAACAGGAATATTAGGTGCTGGAGCAATAGCACAGCTGTAGGGCGCTTGCCTTGACCCAGGACAGACCTGGATTCGATCACTGGCCTCCCATATTGTCCCCTGAGCTAGGAGCAATTTATGAGTACATAGCCAGGAGTATCCCCTGAGCATCACCAGGTGTAGCCCAAAAGCAAACAAACAAAAAATTGAATAGTAATGCCTTTCTAGTAAATTTTAAACCATTACACATATTTATGACTTAAAAATTGATTTTTCTTTACACTTAATACATATATATATATATATATATATATATATATATATATATATACATGCCTCCAAGAGAAACTAAAGCATATATCCTAAAAGAATGTTCAGAACAGTTATATTGAAAACTACAAATAGGAATTAATTCAAAAATCTATGAATTGGGTAAAGAGTAAACAAATTGTGATATGTCACCAAAACATTCTAATGAAAGAAGTTGGACCTAAACATGGACATAGTGTGTGACTGTCAATATAATACTCAAAACCAAAAATACTCATTTGTGATAGAATATAAAATATTAGTTGCCTCTAGTAGGGAGGTAATCATTTGAGAAACAAGGTAAAAAGAAAACTTTTCTAGAGTGGTAAATGCTTTATATTTTCTTCCTGGGTAAGTTAGAATAATATATGTATTCAAAAATATATGAAAATATATAAACCTTTTTTCTACTATTTTTTTAAGAATTGTGTACTTTATCATGGGCAAATAGCATGCCCTATTTTCTCAAACATAGCCTTAGTTCTGCTTCTGATTTCACCTTTACAATTTTTTTGGATAGTATTTCAGACTTTTCATGATTTTAATTATATTTCACTGTTTTCACAAGATAAGCCTCAATTGAATTACTATACATCTGTTCACTACAGATATATATCTCTGCCTAGACATCTGTTTACTACATATATCTACTTATCTTTCCCTTATAACTTTAATAGCCTCATTCTAGGAATCTGTTTTTTTAAAGTGAACTATTATCTGGAAATAGGACATGAGAAATCATTACTTATAGTAAACCAAATCTTAATAAATAATTTAACTGAATTAGTAGTAAAATTATTTTTATTTTAAATTTAGACATCAGATTGAGGACCTGTTTCAAATATATCTTTTAAATCTTCTTGTTAGAGTAGCAAGTTGTCAACCACCAGATAAATTTTTAAGTAGGAAGGATCATTTATCTAGTACACATTCTAAAATCTAAAAGGTGAACATAATTTCTCTGGCTCTTTCACATGAAAGGTATTAGTCTAGGTCCTAAGATATTTTACATTAAACAAAGTGAACTAACAGCTAGGAGTTTTCCCTTCATTGTTTGAACATATATCAACTCTGTGGTCAATGTTGTCATTTTATAGGCTTATTTCATGAAGATGAGCAAGTTATGTGAATAAGAATGAAGCTTCACTCAGTGTTAACTTGTGGTCACTTTGATTGGCTGGCACTTCTCAATCTGCTTAGTGATAGTTACTTTTTAAAACTGAGAACAAAGGAAATAAAAAATTGCAAAGGGCTTTATAAACTTTATTCATATAAATATAAATGTAATTTATAAACTTTATATAAATATAATTTTATTTTATAATATTGCATAGAAATTATTCCTATAGTTAAATGGCCTAAAAATAATAACATAGACTTCTAGCATGAGCCTTGATATCCATAGAATGAGTTCATTCTATGTAACAAATGTTCATTCTAGGTAACAAATTCTATCTCAAACTTCATAAATTCTGGTACACTATTACTTTAGTGTGGCTTCTTTACATTCTACTTTATTATGACTATATCTATATAAATGCAAACACTGTTTCTGTGGATATAATTTTATAAAGCATAACTATCGCCTATCTTTAGCAGTGAAATTCAAGTGGCAACTATGACAAGCAAAGAAAAATGAATGCAGTTAACTTCAACCATCCCTGCTCATCTGAAAGCTTATGTCAGTTTCTAAATAAGCTTTTCATTTTTCTATTCAGTCTGCTGATCTTTGTTGATTTACAGCATGAATGAGCATGGCACATTGTAACTTGGATAGTGTACTTTTCCTAAATAATAAAACATTTATTGCAGACACATCAAGCTCGCTTGTGGCATTAAATTATTGTGGCAATAAAGTACCATGTTAACAACTCATTTACATCCTTCTGGTGACTGTCCATTATGAAGAGAAGTAATTTAATTCTATCTAGGAAGAATGACTTTACAAAGTATAGTCATTACACTTTGAAAACGTGTATTGACATCAGATTAAAAATTATTATTAGATCATTATGAACCAAATACAAACAAAATAATTTAGTAAGAATTGACTGAATTACATCACACACTTTTGGGAAAGATACACTAACTATATCTTGAGTGGAATATTTTTTCACTAGTCACAATGAAAACTATTTGCAAATATCTAACTAAGAATATTCATTTGGGACCAAAGATATAGTATATGGATTGAGCTGCATTCTTGGCATTAGACATTGATTCAATTATGGACATTGCTGAATACAGCCCTAGAGCCCCTCCCCAAACCAACGGGTGTGGTCTTGGGGGCTGCTGGAGTCTTATTGGGTTGGTCTTATATTCCAGAACTATGTGGTCCAACTATAACTGCATCCAAACCACCATCTGACAAGGTTGCTGACTGTCCTCAGAAGATTAGCACTTAGGAGACTACATCCTCCAAAACCTAAATCAATTATTCAACTTGACATTTACTTTCTTTCATCCTTGTTCTTGATTTTCACTTTGGATAAGTTACAGACATTTGTTAGGAACAAAGGGTTAGGTCAATAGAAAGAGGAAAAAGACAAAATGGAGCCCTTATGTAATCTTTCTCCCTGGGAAACCTACTGGTAGGTTTCTGGTCTTGTAGATTTTTTTTCTCTGTTTCTTTCACTGAGGAAATATTTCTTGAGATAATTCCACTTTAGACATTTTTGCCCCATTCGTCCTGGAATGTGGAAATTTTTTGATATGTAAAGATTAGTCTGATTAGATTAACATAACTAGGAAAATGTCTGTTGAATGTTGTCCCTGTTCTATTGTTTATTGTTTTAAGTCAACAAATAGGAAATATGAAAAATGTGATGACGATTTAGGACTCAGTTCACAAGGCTATTAATCCCCTGACCACATGCTTTTCTCTCTCATTGCTATCTTTTCTTAGTAATCCTCTGCAGTGACCCTTCCTTAGATTTGTACACCCAAGGTGAAAATGCCCTGCAGAAAATTAGTAATCGTTTTCCTCATCATCACTGTATAGTTTTTCATAAAGTTAGAGGGTGCATTCCTTTACTTATGATGAAGAAAGTTTTGCATATATACATATAGGACATCATATTGATGTGAAAAGCTTTCCTCACATTTCCTTTTCCTTCATTCTGTACCCTGATTTCCATTTATCTTCCTGTACACTCACTTTTTATTTTAACAAATTCAATACATTGTTACAAAGGCATATATTTTACATAAATGTTTTATGCTTGCATTTAAGTTTATATAAATGGAATTTTTCTGTTTCTGATGTTATCACCTTAATATTATTTTATTTGCATATATTTATCTGTGCATCCCTACCAGCCAGCAAGGGTCAACTTCCATCCTCTGTGTGCTAAAGACTAGGTACATTTCCCCCAAATTGTGACTGGGAAGGAAAGGGTCCCAGTCCAGAGACACTTTATTCCATTGTAACAATGTTTATACAGAGGAAGTGGTAGATGTGCAGGGTGGTAGGGTTAAGAATGGCGCAAAAGAATAGTTGGGGGGAGGTAAGGTACCAGGGAGAAGTTAAATATAAACAGTGGAGTGTAGAAATGTTATAGGAGTAATACAATGGGTCATAAATGTAATTTATCTCTCTTGTCCAGAGCTCTCTGAGAAAGGAATGATAGCTGATAATCTGAGATGATTATGGAGAGATGACGCCCCTCTTTGTGCCTTCCTACCCCATCTCTAGAATGGTGTCTCCAAAGCTCTCAGCTCAAGGAGAATACACAGAACAGTTGCTTTACAGGGTCTCCCAGAATAATTGCTCTGTGGGGTTCAGTCTGCCAGGTGGTTTGAGAATAGTGTCACAGGAGGGATTCAATATGTACCGATGATACTATTATTTAGAACTTCTAAATGTAGCATTGAAATCCAAAGTCTGAATCTTTTGTATTTGCTAAATTGTTCCCCCAATTATAGCTTCCAACTCACTGCAATAATATGTGAGGAGACTGAGGAAAACTGGTGAGTGAAAAATCAGCTGACAAGGATTTGGAAGCATCAAGAGAGATAAACAAGGTGGTAAAGATTGATGGTCACAGAAGAGGTAAAAACCAAGTAGAGAAGATTTACAGGTTTAGAGGCACCAAATCACCAGTTTAGAAATTGAAGCAGAAGCATTCATTTAGTGCAAAACCCTTTGTTCTTCAAAGCCTCATCGGCTTTAACTGCAATTTTCCTGTGTAAACCTGTTAACTTCCTTCCTTATTTGCTTCCATTTTGGAAGATCTAAAAACAGAGTCAACTCTTTTTTCAGGTCTGGGAGTTGCCAAATTTACCTGAACTCCTGAATTTAATGAATAAACTCCTATCTCGTCCAACCATTTTGACAACAATCTTGATTCTTTGACTTTCCCTGACAACTAATATTAATAAATAAACTTGTGTAGTCACTTATAAATCTGTGAAAATTATTTTCTAGTATCTATAATAAATAAGTGAAATTTATGAACTGACCTAAATATGCGCACACTCACTACTCAGTAATGCTGAACACATAGCTGTCAGATGGAGTCATGTTTATAAGCACATATTCCTTAGATAACAAGACCATAAAGAATAGCATACTCAAAAACGTTGAAGATGTGTTCATTAAGAATGTAAGCAGAATGAACACATGATGAACATTAGATGAACATATACTCCATAATCAAGTTACCACATACAGAATAATGATGTACATATACTTTCATGCATTATTTTCAGTTAAGTTTATAGTGAAATATATATTATAAATCACTTCAAAATTTTAAGAGTACCTACCTTTTTGGAGCAATGCTGAAATGTTCCTGTCCTCTCATATGTGATATAAATGAAAATTTATATAATATTCTTGTTTATCTCAAATATGTGCTACAATTTTATGTTATCTTGCATATGCATATGTGTATCTTCTATTTTATTAATATAAGCTTTTAAACGTACTTAGATCAGTTTACACTTTTGTATATTGCATGCTATGTACTATATAATTATTATTTATGTAATAATAGCTTATTCTAGTCACATCCATTCATTTTCTTTTTTTTAAATTTATTTTAATCATAGTGGTTTACATGATATTCACAGTAATATTCCATTTACAAATAAACATTGAATCAGGGGAATTCCCATCACCAAGTTGTCCTCCCTCCACCTCCATTCCCATTCTGTCTCCCAAATCCTCCACCCTCTCCCCAGGGACTTCCAGATTGAGTGACTCCCTCTGTTTCTGGTTCATTTTCTTAGACTACTATTATTGCTTTGGAATAATTATTGAAGCTTTCTCCACTCATATTCTAAATTGAAAGATAGTTTTTCTTCATTTTCTTTATTTATTTAATAGTTAAATTTTTACATTTAGAAATCTTTTATAACAAACTGTACTTACATATGAAATGTAAATTAGTAACTTAGATTTATTTTCTCATATATATATATATATATATATATTTTTTTTTTTTGGTTTTTAGGCCACACCCAGTGACGCTCAGGGGTGACTCCTGGCTATGCGCTCAGAAGTCGCTCCTGGCAGGCACGGGGGACCATATGGGAACCGGGGGATTGAACCGTGGTCCGTCCTAGGCTAGAGCAGGCAAGGCAGCAGGCACCTTACTTCCAGCGCCACCACCCGGCTCCCAGTTTTTCTCATATATATTAAGCAGTTTCCATGCACTGCTTTCTAGTTGTAATAAAAGTATATATATTTGTGATTTGAATTTTATAATTTTTATTTACAAAGGATGTTTTCTATTTATTTTTATTTTGTATGTTTATTTTTTACAAATATTTTATGAATTTTTCTCAATAGCTTACATTTGTATCCAGATATTTGGAAGTTTCCTTATTCTTAATTGTTTGCATCATTGTTCTCCTATATAAATTTTGTTAGTATGGGAGCTTACTTAGGTCATAAAAATAGTCTTCTGCAATTTTGTTTGGAATTACCCTGAATGTATGAGTTAATTTAAAGAATATTAGATGTTTTTATGATAGGTGCTCATAGAACTTATGAAGGGCCATTTTACTTAGATTTTATGTGCATTAGTAAAGTTATTAATTATCTCATAAAGTAGTGTTCTGTTAGCTTTATTTATAGATACCAGACAACTGTTACTTTAATATATTACATCTGATTTTTCGGTTATATTTTATTTTTTTATTTTTTATTAGTTTTTTATTTTTAATTATGAGAACAAAGATACAAAGAAAGAGGACAAGGTAAAGTTACAGTGGAAGGACAATCACCCATAAACAGAATTCTCAGTAGTCCCATTGCTGACATCTTAACTTTGAACTTTCAGTCAAAGAACATTAAGAAAAATAAAAACAGAACCCATGCATAATTACTTTGTCTCTCAAGTCCCCAGATTGTAGTACATAATATTTCTTAGCAGTACAGAAAGCAATCTAAAGCCATAAAACTTATGCAACTCCTTAAACATTGAAGGCAAAGTACTTTTTACATTTCCATGCATATGCATATTAGTTTAAGTTAACCTCAAAAGTTTAAGTGGGTTGTGTTTCTTAAGTATTAGAGTCAAAGGAGCACAGTAAAAATGGCGTTAGAGTGGCAATATTGTTTGCATAGGCCCACCAAAATATGAGGGACATGGAAAGGAAAAGCCTTGTCCTAAATACAAGAAGACCCTACCCCTGAAGTTTCCTGGCATAAGATCAACTCTAGGCTTCAGGCAAACTAGATTGTCCAATCCAATTCATTGTCTGTATTGCCAATATTTTTTTCTGTTATATTTTATTTGATATTTGTTGCTTACATAGTGGCTGTTGTCTTTATTGTCTCGACATTAGTACCATATTATTTTATTTAATTTTTATTTTCATCTTTTATTTTCATATATCACACATGAGAGTGATCATTTTATGTCTATCCACTCCACCTGATTTATTTTGCTCAGCAAAATACCCTCCATATCTATCTATTGATAAGCAAATTCCATGACTTCATTTCTCATAACAGCTGTGTAGTATTCCATCGTATAAATGTACCGCTGAATCTTTATCCAATCATTGTCCTCAGACACTTGGGTTGTTAGATGGCCAATTGGCACATAAAAATGCTCTATATCATTAATCATCAGGGAGATGCATAGCAAAACAATGAGATGCAATCCTACGCTACAAAGACTGGCACACATCGAAAAGAACAAGGACAACTAGTGCAAGAGCAAATGCAGAAGAGACTCTCATTCATTGTATTTATATAATAAGCTTTGCTAGAGAATTATTCATTTTTACTTAAATAAATTAAAAAATAAAAATACATTCAATTAAATTGTATTTATTAAAAGTATATACTTCAATGAACTCAAAAGTATATACTTTAATGAACTTCAATGTATATAAGTATATACATACTTCATGTAACTACCATACCCATCAATACAGACCAATAATAACAGCATATCCTTTGTAGTAATTTTACCCTATTTATCAGTACATATATATATATATATATATATATATATTTCCTAGTATTTTATAGATTAGTCTTGCCTTTTGCAGGCTTATACTAATTAAATTATATAGTTTAAATACTATTAAGCATGTCTTCTTTTAAAGAAATGTACTTTTAATTCACTGATGTTCTTGAGAACAAAAACAATTTTTTTGGTGCTAAGAACAATACCATTTTATGGATCTAGTATTTTTTTCAAATATGAATAATTTAAAATGTTACATTTTGGCCCCAAGAAGTAATCCAAATGGTAAAACATATCTATAGCGTATGAAAGCATTTGAGTTCCGACATTTGTACTATGCCCCACCAAATTAGTACTACCAGCTGCTCTATGGTTACCTCTAAGTATCACCAGGTCAAAGTACAAAATAATCAACCTAGCACCATTGAGCAAAGCATTTTAAGGCGAAGTTCCTCTCCCAATTTCCATAGCTCCTATTCATGTAATACCTATAAAATAAACAAAACTTAATGCATTTATATACATACTATATATATAAGTGCTATTGGGATATTTTTATATTTTTACTCCCCTCGTCCTGTTTTGTTTTGTCACATTTTTGAATATCTGAAAGTTACCAAGAAAACAGTCTCAAACTCTTTTCAATATAATTTTATTATTTCTGTCATTTCTGTGTCAATTATACTGATTGGTAAATTTTTTTATAGGTAACAGCTTTTTATTTTCTTGAATTCCTGATCAGATTTTTTCAATACTGAATATAGTCAATTATTATCTCTACAACTATTAAGAAGTTATTTTGTAAATGTTTAACATTTTCGGGATGCATTTAATTTAGTAGAAATTAGTTTAATCATTGTAATAATTTTGCTTATAAATTTAGTTTAGGTCTGTCCAAAGAAGCAAGTGAGCTAATTTCTTCCCTTTACCAAGGAAATTTATCAAATTGTTTATGCTTCTTGAGATTAACTAGACATAGAAGTAACCCAAACCCAGAGCTCTGTATGAGCTGTGTTAATTATTTGCTTTCCAGTGATTCATTCCCTAGTATTGTGGAGTTTCATTTCACACATATGCTCATCAGTAATCAGTCTAGGACCTGAGGGGATCACTCCGAAAATCACAAGTTCTCTTTATGAAATTCCCTTCTCTCAGGGATCGCAGACTTCTGCAGTTAATGATACAATATATGTGAAAAGTGTTCTTCCTCTGTTCAGTTTTTTTTTTTAGTTGTTTGGGATGAAAACATAAAGCCAATCTTGTTCCTTCACCAGAAAATCATGAGAAAGAAAGAGAGAGAGGGAGAAAGACAGAGACAGAGACAGAGACAAAGACAAAAGATAGAGAGACAGAGAAAGAGATACAGAGAGAGACAGAGAGAGAGAGGCAGAGACAGACAGACAGAGACAGAGACAGACAGAGAGTCAGAGACAGAGAAGAGAAACAGACAGAATATTCATTCCAGTGTTCTCTATTCTTTATCCCAGGACTCTCAGTTTTGTGAAACTCAAATGATTTTTTTCTGTATTCAAAGAGACTTATGCTTTCTGCTTGGCTTTATTTTTCCTGTTAGGTTCATCCAAGAAGCAATGAAGGAAGTTGTTGGGATTAATCTGCTTACTTCCTTCATCTGTCTTCCTCTTCTGAGAGATTATGCTGTGCCGCCTATTGCTTAATATCTGTTGCTAAATTTCTGTTTGCTTTTTCTCATTGATGAAATAGTAATTCTTGTTTCACTTACTTTATATTTTTTCAAGGAACCACATATTCACCAATCTCCTTCTTAAACTCTTAACTGAGAAACCAAACTAACATAATTTGCCATCCCTTTAAATAGTGAGAGTTTAACATGATAAACAGACATATAATCATTATAGTTTAATAAAAGGTTTAAAATAAAGTGTCAAATAATGTTATAACCTCAGGATGTGGAAACCTTTTATTAAACACACCAAAATTAGCTAAAACATGAAAATCTATTTTTAAAAAATATTTAAAAAAATCTTCTGAGATGGGGTGCATTGGTGGTGGGAATGTTGCACTGGTGAAGGGAGGTGTTCTTTCTGTGACTGAAACCCATCTATAGTCATGTTTGTAATTATGGTGATCAAATAAAAAATAAAATAATAAAATAATCTTCTCTGTTTTAGGAGTATTTAAAAATATAAATTTAAGATATACTTGCAGTAAATTAGTCACAATTCATATAGCCAATACCATGCTTATATTCACAGTTTATAATAAAATTTATAAAACAAGAATAAAATATGATAAAATAGCACAAGAATATCATTTTAAAAGATATAAATTACAGATTAATAGTACAGCATGTAATGTGCTGGTCTTGAATGTAGCCAATGCAAGTTTGATCTCCAGCTTTTCATATGATCCCTTGCACTACATCACAACTGATACCTGAACACAGAGCCAGGAGTAAGCCCTAAGCACAGTAATGTGTCCCAAAACAAAAACAAACAGACAAAAATATGTAAGTAAATACTTAGGGGAAAATATATTTGATTAGAAAGAATGCACATATGAAAATGTAATATAATCAGAAAAAAATAGCACATTTTCAGAAGAAAAAATTATCAAAATGATAATACACCATAACTGACTCAACTAGAATGCACTGGCCAGTATTTAAACCCAGTTTCTCTGATTCTATAACCTTTTATTCCTCAGTTCTATAATGCATGTTCTGATATTACTGATAACTACTGATAATTACTGGAATTACGATAACATGCATTGTTCGCTTAACCATTTCCCCAAATTGTCTTATTTTTGTGATAGTTGGTTTATAATAATAATTTTTAAACACTCACATAGAAAAATAAAGTGAGTTACTATGTAATTTTCAGAATAGAAGTGTGAATGATTCTACTGACAATGCAGCCACATCAATGGTTATTAATATAATCCCAGTAATAGTAGTCAGGTGTACTTTTCTTTTTCAGACACTATTGCTTGTTCTTCCTCTCGATAGCAATAGGAATATAATAGGAATATACTTTCCAATAGAAATGTGCTATCGCAAAATATGAGGCGCATACTTATTAAGATTGAATAGCAGTCACATTATAAAAGCAAAAGTTGACATTAATGAGAATAGGTTTATATAATGTTTTTTTCTTTTTTTATTTTATATAATTTTTATTTTGACCATATTGGTTGACATATCTTTCACAGTAATATTTTAGGTACATATTAACATTGAATCAGGGGAATTTCCATCACCAAATTTGTCCTTCCTTCACCCCCATTATCCTGAATTATATGTCAAGATATAACCAGTATAAATTTGATTAATATAAGTCTGAAATTTTATCTTATTTTTAAAACCACTACATGATTTTTGCTTATTTATATTAATTCAGACCAACTATATTTAAAAAATTTAAACACCACATGTATGGAACTGTTGACCAACTACAATCATACTTATAATCATGGTGTTTAAATAGTTTATATATTAAAAATGACTACACATTTTGTAAGCATGTTAAGTTGAAGTTAAATCTATATATTTGCCATGTATTTGGTGTAGATAAAACAATATAGAAAGGAAACCAATTACTTGGATGTCTCAGCAAACTTGTTTTTCTAAAAGATAATGATATTTTAGGCTGGTGGCCAACATAGTTTCTATAACAGTTATCCAACTTTGGAATGATAGCAAGAAAACCAGAACAAATAATGGACCAGCAAGATAATCTCCTGAGAGCTCTTTCCGGGCATTTTAGTCTTAATGCTAATGGTTGCCTCCATAGTGATAGCATCTTTGATCATAGTTTCTTTTTTTTTTTTTTTGTTTTTTTGTTTTTGGGTCACACCCGGCAGTGCTCAGGGGTTACTCCTGGCTCCATGCTCAGAAATTGCTCCTGGCAGGCACGGGGGACCATATGGGGCACTGGGATTCGAACCGATGACCTTTTGCATGAAAGGCAAACGCCTTATCTCCATGCTATCTCCCGGGCCCCTGATCATAGTTTCTAAAACTTGCAGTGACACCTATTCTTTATTGCTTTCAAGTTTATTAATTTATTCTAAATTAATCAATTAATATTTCAGTTGATTCACATCTGTATTTACATTAGAAAATATATCATCTACTGAATATTGATAAGCTAGAAACATTTAAATGATTAAGTGACTATATGCATAAAGATTTTTTTTCCAGGATTTGCTAAGTATTTTAATAGAATTTATTTCATTTAAATTTAGAAATAATAATTTTAGGAAAGTCATCCTAATCCTATTTTAATGATATTTCAATATTTTAGGAAGGTCAAATTGGAATCTATTTGCAAATCAAATTCAAAGTAGGTTAAAATAAAAAGAGAATAGCCATTACTTCATTTTGTAAGTAAACTATTTTAGATATGAAAAACTAGGAAAGGAGGTACATATTAGAATATTAGCTCATGTACTTATAAGCAAGTAGAATTTACAGTTTGTTAGGAGATTTTTGTTTTGCTTTGTTTTGTTTTTCCAACAGACACAGAACTTCAATCATCTTGTTCTGCCTCAAAAGTTGAGGGGGAAAGAAAAGTGGATGATACCAGGAGCAGTCACTTGAAATTTGAGTGGAAATGAAAAATGATCAGACCTAAACACCAAACCCAAAGACAATGACAACTGAATGAAGACTACCCCAATCTACAACAATTTATACATAAAGGAAACCTGTTACACTAGCAGTTCAGGAGTTATAATGGGGAGGTATCAAATACATGCTGGGAACAATGGCAGAGGGGAGGACAACAATGGTGTTGGGAATGATCCTAACTCATTATCAGTATGTGCCTTAAATATAATATGAAAGACTTGTAATTCATATTGGACACAATAAAATTATAAAAAATATGAATAAAGTAAAAAACACTAATTTTCAGGGTTTAAGTTAGAATGACTTGCATAGCTTGCACTGCAAACAAAAATTAATATATTCCTTTCTCATTATGTGCTGAGAAAGAAAAAAAAACAAATGCTAAGTTGTCCAAATGAAAATAGCATATTGTAGTAACAATGAACTTTTTATCTGCTATATTACTGGCATCAAACTATTCTACTTGTTCTGACATCAACAAGTTCCAAGTCCAAATGTAAAATGAAACTAAGGAAGAAACATAAAGTGGAGGAATAGAGGAAGAAAATTAATAGTAGAAAAGGAAATGAAAAATAGAAGTAAAACAAGGACCATGCATACAGCAAATGAGCCCAACCCAGGTGTACATAAATGTCCAGTTCCATAAATTATCAAAAAGTTTAATATGCCCATGTAATTAGGTGTAGAATTGTGGAAGTGGAACGTTAGTAGGAAACACCCTTTATGTCTATATGTAATCAGCCTTATTTTGATGAATATTTTTATCCAAATTTGAAATTTATCTGGGTAGAATAACTATAATTTCTTTAAAGTTTGCTTCTTTCCATTATTATCATGTAACAAGAATTCATTTGTGTATTAACAGTGAGTTGTCTTTTATTTGTTTGTTTGGTTTTGGACCACACCAGTGTTGTTTAAGGGTTACTCCTGAATCTGGACTCATCAATTATTTCTGGTAGGCTAGGGGACACTAGGGATGTTTAGGATCAAATAAAGATAAGCTACATTTAAGGCAATCTCTACTCTATCACTCTGAATCAAATAAGTTGTGAATTTTTATTACTATATATGATTTTTATTGCTATACTTTTCATTGATATACCACAATTTTTCATTCTATTCTTGAAAATAGATTTAATTGGGGCCCGGGAAATAGTATGGAGGCAAGGCGTTTGCCTTTCATGCAAAAGGTCATCGGTTCGAATCCCGGTGCCCCATATGGTCCCCCGTGCCTGCCAGGAGCAATTTCTGAGCATGGAGCCAGGAGTAACCCCTGAGCGCTGCCGGGTGTGACCAAAAAACCACAATATATATATATATATATATATATATATATATATATATATATATATAATTTATTCCTCCTTAACATTGTGTTTTCTACATTAAAGCTGTCAGCAGATATAGATATAAGATGCAAATTTATGTCTTGTTTACTGTAATGTTATTTTATGTCTTGTTACTTTAAGGTCTAAAAGTTTATTCTAAACTTTTACTTTAATAATTTTTTTTTACTTTTTTTTTACTGCATCTGTCAAAGTTCAGGAATAACTCCTACCTTTGAAATAAGGCAAGATTTATGCTGCTCAGGGAGCACATGATTCTGGTAGCCAGAATTGAAATCAGGTAGCCACAAGTAAAGTGAATGTCCTACTTGTTGAGCTATCTGTCCATACCCTTACTTCAAGCATATTTAATTTCAAAATTTAGAACAAAAAAAGCTCCTAGAAATAATAAACCAATACAGAAAAGTGGCCAGCTACATAGTCAATACAAGAGAATTGGTTGTGTTCCTTTATGAAAATAATGACTCAGAGAAGAAAGAAACAAAAATGTCTTAAGCTACACCTGAGGATCAATGCAAGGTCCAAGACCACCAACCGCAAAAGACAGACCAAAATGACACTGAGGAAGCAGAACTTTTGAAATCATGAACAAAGATTTCACCGTAAGTGCTACTCCTTGACCTGTGCAGAGACTGAGACCTCTAGATACAAAGGTGTGATATCATTATCCAGACCAGAGAAGAAGCCTTCCACACAACACAACAAAATCAAGGAGAGAGCAAATGAACTGGAAAGGAGTCTATAGATAAACCCATGACGACATATTCCATGGTGGAAGAAACCCTGTATCTCTTAGGCCAAG
>PVKC010008917.1:0-27486 GCA_004027635.1 Crocidura indochinensis
TATATTTCTGAGCATAATTTTTCACTTCCAAATTTTTTTTAAGTTAACACTGAGAAATAGAATAGTTAGTGTTAGGGAATCAATTAAATCAAAGCAAAACCAAACAAGAATTGATATTTAAACTATCTTTGCTTGGTTTTCTCTTTATTAAGGGAAAATATATTTTGCCTTATTTAGGTGCAATTTTAGAAATTTTATTTATTATTTTAAATATTTTGTTAGCATAACAATTATTCTATGTGTATTTGAGTTCCATATACTTTAACCATAGAAACTCAAACAAATAATATTAGTATTAGCATAACAATATTAGAGAATAAGCATCTATTTTTTACATGCCTACTTTGTACCAGAAATGTTGTTTTTTTCTTATTAATTATCTCAATTATGTGAGAATATTCCTATTCTCTCTTTGAATATCTGAAAACAGAGCTTAAAAATGTTTAAGATTAAATAAGTGTTAAGTCCTGTGACAATGAATTATTATGTATCTTTATTTCAAGTTCAGATAGTTGTATTTTTATCTAGTGTGGATTTTTAAAATGGTTTGCATAATTTTATTCTATTTTCAGATGAATATTTTAAAAAATAACATTTTACTTTTCTATAGTACAAATGTTAATATAGCTGTTAACTTTATTAGTGCATAATTGTTGTTTATGTGAAAAAATAATTATGCTTAATATAGTTTATGATGTAAAGACCCACTTTTATTTTTTCAGAAAAAACAGAGTAATATGAAATGTGAAAGATTATGTATTAAATTAAACTAGCAAGATTGTATGCAACAATACTTGGCAAAAGGAGAACATGTTTATTTTTTGTTAGTGTTCATGTTATTTTTTTTTCTAGTATCTATGCGCCTCCCTCCTGTATGTTTTTCAGCACTTATCACAAGGTCTACAGTCAACTCTTATTTACCACAACAAAACAGAATCCAGATTTTACCAGGTCCAAGTCACCTACCTCCTGCTTGCTGCTGCTGAGTCCCAACATGGCTCTTAAGTGCTTCACGTGGCTACCCTTGAATAAAGCCTGAGCAAATTGTCAGGCAGCCCTGAGCCTGGCCTGTTGGCCCTTCCACACCCAAACTGCCCAGTGTCTCAGAAGAGGTAGTGACTATAGATGCCTTCATTGACCACAAGGAAATCAGGCACCAACACATCATCATCATTGAAGTGTTCATGTTTTATTCTGTATTATATCTGTTAACATTATTTTATCTACTGTCATTTGTCAAAAATCAGTGCAAAGGATCCTTTTTAACTTGGACATATTACACTTCTGACTGTATTAGCCAGAAAAAAAAATTAAATGACTGTCCCTTGCCAAATCTTTTGTTTTTGTTTTTGTTTTTGGGCTACACTTGGCGTGCTCAGGGGGTAACTCCTGGCTCTGCACTCAGAAATTGCTGCTGGCAGGCTCAGGGTACCATATGGGATGCTGAGGATCAAACACGGGTCAACAGCATGCTAGGCAAACTCCCTACCCGCTGTGCTAATGTTCCCCGGCCCTCTTTCCAAATCTTAATCACTTTACATGCACTCCACATATGTTAGAAAACCGAACAAAGATTTCTAAATTTCTCGGTTTCCATTATCCCTCCAATTCACTGCGTAGAACAGGACACCAAGCAAAAGCCCCATTTCACAGCTTGAATCCTTCCTAATCTAGGGATTTATAAAAGCCCTTAAGTACTGTGCGAAAGAGAACCCTGCCCAGTACAGTTTGAGCAAATTGTGATATTGGTTTTTCCTGTTCAAACGTTGCTCTTTCTTCGAACTTGGAGAAATAAATCTGGCATTTTAAGTTCCTTTCAGTTATATAATTCCTTTCTGTTGCTGAACAAGGACCCACATGCTGGGGAAATTTTTGTTGCTAATATTCTCACCTCATTATTTTCCCCTTGCCAGTAAATTAAGGCAATGTAAAATTGACCTCTATTTAATAGTACTTTGTCAACCTACTTAACATTCTTTACATCTCTTGTGCAATGTGTAGGTAGTGGGAAAATGCACTTACATGTGTGTCTTGGTGAGCTATCTGTAGTGTAGCTCATTAGATTTCTGAAGAAATACATATAGCACAGAAAGCACACCAGGTTGATATTTCTAAAGCTAATGAGTCTCTGATTAGCACCCGGCTAGCTATAGTTAGTAGTATGCATGCCCTTCCAATGATTTGTAGTGATTAACATAATCTGTCTTGATTCTTCTTCATCTTTTAAATTTAGCTTACCAGCTATCTTCAAGAAACTATACACATATGAGGATGTGCACACACAAAAATACCTATTTGATATTGCTAGTAAAATATTAAAACAGAGTAAATTACTAGAATTCTAGAACTTGTTTTCTGTAAATAAAATATACCTACTCATCTATTCCATTGGGAACAAAGAAACTGAAAAATTGTAATGTTTCTGTACCGAATCTGCTGTCAGTCAGAAAACCACATATATTATACTGCATATAATTATGTGCTTCAGAATAATATTTGGGGCAACTGTGGTACCCATTAAAATTAGATATTGTTGAATTTGGCTACTCCATCTTTGTTTATAAAATTACTCTGATGTTCACACAACAAAATAACCTAATGACTATGTTCTCAGAATGTTTCACTATAGTTGAGTGACACATGGCTATAATGTATTCACAAACTATAGTTTCAGCATTCTGAACATAATGATAAATGATTTTCTACTTCAGACTTGAGTTAGAGTTTTACACATTGTTTCCTATATTTATTGATTAAATATTTACTAAGCACAAACTGTATGACCTCAACTGTGTAAGTGTCGCAAAATTACCACAAACAATGCAGGTAGCAAACATGCATAATGGAGTAGCAAAACATGCGTGTGTTCAAGAGTTACTCTGGTGATGTTTGAGAGAGCATGTGAAATTCTAGATACTGAACCCATGTTGGTTGACTACATGCAAAGTAAATGCACTACCTTTGGTATTATTGCTCTGGCTGCAAAAAATATTTTATTGAAATAAATGGAAGCTCCAATAAGACTAAAAGTCTGCTAAGTTCAGCAAGCCATTTTCTGATCTCACTTATTACATTGTTAAGAGGCAACAATTTGAGTAGATAAATTCTAAAGCCTTTTCTGCTTCAGAAAATGCTATTTTTATAAAATTCAAAAAGTACTTTATGTTAAAGAGAAATAGACAAACTCTCTTAATGCTTAAGCAATATATTATCTTATAAAATTCCATATATTTTATAGCTACTACTTTTTGAATAAATAAGATAATAATTGAACTCATATCAAGATGTGTAGAAATTTTGAATTTAGTGAATCATGATGGAAATAATCTAAAAATATCCAAGAGCACAAGAGAATTATTCCTACCTCTGAGATACATAACTTTCTGCCAGAGGGTAGTATGCAAAGTGAGAGATACTAGTTTTTTTTTATCAACCTCAAAACAACCCATTTGCTTTATGTAAAAATCAAATTACATGCAGAAAATTAATTTCACACAATCCATCCTGTAAAAGACCTCACAATTCATCCTGCAGAGAGGAACTTTAAAATATTCGTAGCAAGTTAAGCCAGAAAAATTAGATCCATTATAACTTAAAATTCTTAAGTGTCTCTGAAATCATTAGCCTTTGGACCCAAACAATCTTTCACTTCCAGAAACCTGAAAAGGAGAGGAGCATTCAGTAATCATGACAAGAGAGTATAATTTTCTGTTTGGACTTGTACAAAATGGATTTTTGATTAAAGTGATATGATTATACTTACTGTTGGAATGACTTGCATAAAATGGTATTGGTTCATAATCAAGAAATGTATTTTGGCAACCATTTATCATAATATTACAAAAAATTTGGCTGAAATACTGTTTAACTATACCCAGGTCCTGACTGTTGTCTCTCTTGAGGTGAAGATATACTTTGTTTATCTAAGATTAGTTAAGAAAGAAGATAACTTTTTCCAGTTTTTATCTATTTGGTTCAAAGATAGATACCATAAATTAGTCACTCCTTATACATTTAAGTTTAGAAAGTCTGACCTATACTCAATATAGATTAATAAAATTTAATATTAAAATACATATTAATGGAAGCTCAGGCACTAGTATCAATTCTAAGAAAAATATACCTCTAAATATATGTTACTATAAACTATTTTTATTTTTTCTAAAGAGGAAGATTCAATCTGATAATTTTTGAGTGCAAATTGTAATTTTAATAATTAGTACCTCTGAGACGTTGGGTAATACATCTTCATTTCCATGTTTTCCGTGTATTTTTAATGTCAAAAATGTGATATATATAAAGAATGAGTAATTTTTATTCTAGATTAGATGATATTATCTACGTAAGGAATTTTTCAGAATGTACAACTGAGAATAAATCCTCAAGAAAGATTAACTTTACTTCACAAAAATTTAGAGAACATAAGAGCACCAATAACAGAGTGGAAGGACATCAACATTTTCATAACATTGTCTGACTTAAAATAACTTTATTTTTCTCCTTAAAATTCCTATCTTTTCACAATAAGAATAGAGGACAACTTGACATTTTACTTTCTTTTAAGCCATTCCCACTAATATCTTCTATTAGGTTTTCATCTAATATCCTTAAAATGCATACTTCTGCTGTTCAATAAACAGTCCTTTTTAACTTTATTCCTTGTGTTTTCTAAAAATAACATTTTATTTAAATTATCTTATTTATAATTTAACTGCCTCTTTCCTCAAATATGTGTATTTATCAGCTGTTGAACATAATAGAAGACCTGTGAAAGCAAGCATCTATTGATTCATCACAACAAATAGGAAAATGATATAGCTTAAGTATTGTACCATCAGGAGGGGAACAAACAAGGAATTGCAACATTTTAATCCAAAACTAAATTAGAGGGACTTAATGTACAGTTAAACACAAGTTATTGAATAGAAAGTTAAGCCACGACTATATTAAATCTTACCATTTATTTTTGAAAGTAAATTGAGGTATGCAATATTTTATAGCAGAAAGAGTAACTATATCAAAATATCAAATTTATAATGGTAACTATTTGAATATTAATTGGAATTCATAACCATGCAACACCATATTTGACACTTGAATAGTTGTATTTTACATTGACTATATTTCCTACCCCCCCTATTGAAATCTCCTAGGATACAAATTTCCAATAATTGTAGTAGGAATTTATTAACTTAATAAGATTCAAATAACTATTAGAAAAAAACTTGAAAGTATTATAAAATTCAATTCTATACTGCACTTTAAAATTTTATCTATTAAGTGTTTATCATGAGATAGTAAATTAAGAGCAATTTACATTTTATATGTTAATCTGAGTAGCAAGCTTATTGTGTTGACATTGAGTTAATTTTGTAAATAAAGCAATTTAGATTCATAGGTAAAAATATCTAAGATTTCGCTTAGATGCAAGACAGCTGTCATCTGAAAAATTGTAGTATATTACTTTATAAATATATTAAAATGCCTAAGGTATTGTGCATTTACACATTTGTATTTAAATGCAATAGACTTTGAAGAGGTGTTACCTTAAGTTATTTTGATAAGAAAAAGTACAATTCAATTCATAGTTGAAACGGAAATAGTAAAATCCCTATATAACTAAATAAAAAGTAATTCTAACTCCCTTCTACTCAAATGCTGTTATCTTGAACAAGAGTTTTCCCCTACTTCAAAAATGGTATATCAAAAATTTGGAAGGTCACAGCACTGGCAAAGGGTAAAGAAAAATAAAGTGAATTAAAGACTAATTTAATAAATATGCTCATTATTAATTTATATTATGTATTTATATTATTTATATATCTATTAATATAATACTAACATATTCTTTATATATTTATTTATATTATAATGATTTATCATTGATTTAACAAGCATGCTCATATTTAACAAATATGCTCATTTTATTTAATTTTTTAATTATTTTACTTTATTAAACGTCTTGATTATATAAATGATTGCGTTTGGGTTTCAGTCATGTAGAGAATACCATCCATCACCAGTGCAACATTCCCATCAACAATGACCCAAATCTCCCTCTTCCCCACCGAACCCCAGCCTGTATCTAGACAGGTTTTCATTTCCCTCATACATTCTCATTATTAGGACAGTTCAGAATGTAGTTATTTCTCTAACTAAAAATCATCACTCTTCGTGGTGAGTTTCATGAGGTGATCTGTAACTTCCAGCTCTTTTCTCTTTTGTGTCTGAAAATTATTATTGCAATAGTGTCTTTCATTTTTTTCTTAAAACCCATAGATGAGTGAGACCATTCTGCATATTTCTCTCTCTCTCTGACTTATTTCATTCAGCATAATAGATCCCATGTACATCCATCTGTAGGAAAATTTCATGATTTCATCTTTCCTGACAGCTGCATAATATTCTATTGTGTATATATACCACAGTTTCTTTAGCCATTCGTCTGTTGAAGGACATCTTGGTTGTTTCCAGAGTCTTGCTATTGTAAATAGTGCTGCGATGAATTTAGGTGTAAGGAAGGGATTTTTGTATTGTATTTTTGTGTTCCTAGGGTATATTCCTAGGAGTGGTATAGCTGGATCGTATGGGAGCTTGATTTCTAGTTTTTGGAGGAATCTCCATGTCGCTTTCCATAAAGGTTGAACTAGATGGCATTCCCATCAGCAGTGGATAAGCATTCCTTTCTCTCCACATCCGGGCCAACACTATTTGTTATCATTCTTTGTGATATGTGTCAATCTCTTTGGTGTGAGATGGTACCTCATAGTTGTTTTGATTTGCATCTTCCTGATGATTAGTGATGTGGAACATTTTTTCATGTGTCTTTTGGGCGTTTGCTTTTCTTCTCTGTCAAAGTGTCTGTCCATTTCTTCTCCCCAAATTTTGATGGGATTAGATGCTTTTTTTCTTGCAAAGTTCTGTCAGTGCCTTGTATATTTTGGAGATTAGCCCCTGATTTGATAGATATTGGGTGAACAGTTTTTCCCACTCAGTGGGTGGCTCTTGTATCCTGGGCGCTATTTCCTTTGAGGTGCAAAAGCTTCTCAGCTTAATATATTCCCATCGTTAATCTCTGCTTTCACTTGCTTGGAGAGTGCAGATTCCTCCTTGAATATGCCTGTAGCCTCAATGTCCTGGAGAATTTTGCCTACATATTGTATATATATCTTATGGTTTGAGGTCTGATATCAAGGTCTTTAATCCATTTAGATTTTACCTTCATACATGATGTTAGCTGGGAGTCTATGTTCAATTTTTTGCAAGTGACTAGCCAGTTGTACCAACACCACTTGTTGAAGAGGCTTCCTTTGTTCCATTTAGGAATTCTTGCTCCTTTATCAAAAATTAGGTGGTTGTATGCCTGGTGAACATTTGCTGAGTATTCAAGCCTATTCCACTAATCTGAGGGCCTGTCTTTATTCCAATACCATGCTGTTTTGATAACTATTGCTTTGTAGTAAAGTTTAAAGTTGGGGAAAGTAATTCCTCCCATATTCTTTTTCCCAATGATTGCTTTCGCTATTCTAGGGTGTTTCTTGTTCCAAATGAATTTCAAAAGTTCCTGATCCACTTCTTTGAAGAATGTCATGGGCATCTATAGAGGGATTGCATTAAATCTGTACAATGTGTTGGGGAGTATTGCCATTTTGATGATCTTAATCCTGCCAATCCATGAGCAGGGTATGTGTTTTCATTTCCACATTTCCTCTCTTAATTCCTGGAGCAGAGTTTTATAGTTTTCTTTTTATAGCTCCTTCACATTATTATTCAAGTTGATTCCAATATATTTGAGTTTGTGTGGCACTTTTGTGAATGGGGTTATTTTCTTAATGTCCATTTCTTCCTTAGTACTATTGGTGTATAGAAAGGCCATTGATTTTGTGTGTTAATTTTGTAGCCTGCCACCTTGCTATATGAGTCTATTGTTTCTAGAAGCTTTTTGGTAGAGTCTTTAGGGTTTTCTAAGTAGAGTATCATCATGCCATCTGCAAACAGTGAGAACTTGAGTTCTTCCTTTCCTATCTGATTCCCTTGATATCTTTTTCTTGCCTAATCGCTATGGCAAGTACTTCCAGTGCTATGTTGAATAGGAGTGGTGAGAGAGGACAGCCTTGTTTTGTGCCAGACTTTAGAAGGAAGGCTTTTAGTTTTTCTCCATTGAGGATAATATTTACCACAGACTTGTGGTAGATGGGCTTAACTGTATTGAGAAAGATTCCTTTCATTCTCGAGAGTTTTGATCAAGAATGGGTGTTGGACCTTATCAAATGCTTTCTCTGAATCTATTGATATGATCATAAGATTTTTATTTATTTTTTATTGATGTTGTGGATGATGTTGATAGATTTAAGAATGTTAAACCATTCTTGCATTCCTGGGATGAAACCTACTTGATTGTAGTGGATGATCTTCTTAATGAGTCATTGAATCCTATTTGGTAGAATTTTATTGAGGATCTTTGCATCTGCATTCATCAGTGATATTGGTCTGCAATTTTCTTTTTTTCGTAACATCTCTGTCTGATTTAGGTATCAAGGTGATGTTGGCTTCATAAAAGGTATTTGGAAGTGTTTCCTTTTTTTTCGATTTCATGAAAGAGTCTTGCCAGGATTGGTAGTAGATCCTCTTGGAAAGTTTGAAAGAATTCATTAGTGAATCCATCTGGGCCTGGGCTTTTGTTTTTGGGCAGACATTTGATTACCATTTTAATTTCATCAATAGTGATGGGGGTGTTTAGATATGCTACATCCTCTTTATTCAACCGTGGAAATTTATAAGAGTCCAAGAATTTATCCATTTCTTCCAGGTTCTCATTTATAGTGGCATAGAGTTTCTCAAAGTAGTTTCTGATTACTCTTTGAATCTCTGTCATATCAGTAGTGATCTCTCCTTTTTTCATTCCTAATATGAGTTCTCAAGTTTCTTTCTCTCTCTTTCTTTGTTAATTTTTCAGTGGTCAATCAATCTTGCTTATTTTTTTCAAAGAACCACTTCTGCTTTCGTTGATCTTTTGGATTGTTTTTTGTTTCCACTTCGTTGATTTCTGCTATCAGCATTGGTATTTCTTTCTGTCTCCCTATTTTTGAATCCTATTGTTGAGCACTTTCTAGTTCTATGAGCTGTGTCATTAAGCTACTCAGGTAAACCCCTTGTGTCCCTTGGCCGGGGGTCCAGGGAAGCCCTTGAGTTCTGGGAAGAAGGAGAAGGAAGGTTGTTGGTGGGGAGACCGAGCCCCATGACACTTACTTTTTCAAGCAATATTTCTTTTCTTTTTTCTTTTCCTTTTCCCCACTGCCTTTTCTTTCTTTCTTTCTTTCTTTCTTTCTTTCTTTCTTTCTTTCTTTCTTTCTTTCTTTCTTTCTTTCCTTCCTTCCTTCCTTCCTTCCTTCCTTCCTTCCTTCCTTCCTTCCTTCCTTCCTTCCTTCCTTTCTTTCTTTCTTTCTTTCTTTCTTTCTTTCTTTCTTTCTTTCTTTCTTTCTTTCTTTCTTTCTTTCTTTCTTTCTTTCTTTCTTTCTTTCTTCCTTTCTCAGATCTTACTGGAGGTTCTGAGTCACAGGGGTCATTCCTGATATTGATCAGGAGAAAATGTGCTATGCTGGGAATCAATATGGATTATCCCCTTGCAAGGCAAGCACCTAACCAAATGTACTATCTCTCAACCCTCAGTAGTCTTTGTTTGAAAATCTAACCAACTGTACTCGGGACCCTTAGGATCTATTTTTGGTGATACTGGCCTTGTATGGCCTGATGCAATGATGATGAGTGATGGCTAGTGCAAGGATTGAACTCAGGGCTTCATTCAGGGTATATAACCATGCCGTTTTGGGATCCTACACAAACTATCAAGCTAAACTCTCACATTTAAAATAAATTAGAAATGTGACTATGCATTTCCTCTTTCATTTACATATACCAATATAATGTTTGTGCTTGATAGAGACCTTAAAATTCAAAATAATAAAATAATGATAAGATAATAAAAATTCATAGAGGGGCCAGAGCAATAGCACAGCAGGTAGGGCATTTGCCTGACATGCAGCCCACCTGAATTTGATCTCAGTCATCTCATAGGGTCCCTGAGCCTGCTAGGATTGATTTCTGAGGACAGAGCGAAAAGTAACCCCTGAGCACCACCGTTGTGGCCCATAAACAAGCAAACAAAGTTCATATCATTCAATTTGTCATGGGGCTCGACTTAGACCTCATGTGATCAGACATCAACCATCCAATCCTAAAGCCTAGATCTTAACCTTAGAACTGGCACAGATACCTGTAGCAGAACCAGTATCAACCCCCAACACCCTTGTGGAATTCCTAATAGCTCTCTGGCACTAATCTGTACCAGGGTAGATTCATATGACACCCTGACAACATGGAGGAAACAGCAACAACTTGATCTAAGGGCAAGTGTCTATACCTCATCACCTAATGGTGAGATGCAATCAGAAGACACTCATTCCTAGTATCTGTGCAAAAACCAAGATCTCTGATTATAGAGAACTGTCTTTGACAACCGTGACTGAACAGAATGTTTCCTGGCATCATAAAGAAAGACATTGTGGTTGACAATGAACATGTCTGGAGCCTGTAGTAAGTCTCATGACAGTATGCTTCCAGGGTGGAGACACCATGTATCTCTTAAGTCAAGGGAATTTCCTTTCTAATTTCACCAATACTTACTGTGCCTATGCAAAACAACAACAACAACAACAACAATGAACAAAAAATTGCCTCAGCAACCCCCACTTTTATCTTTTTTTCTTTAAATTTATATTTATAGCTTCTAGACAGGGGAGCCTGCCTGCTTTCATTTTTTTTTAACAGAACCATAGAACATTAATCATCTTGTTCTGCTTCATATTTCTTCAGATTTCTACAAATTGATATAAGAAAAAAAGTAGATGGGATCAGGGGCAAAGTTGTTTGAGGAGCATTGAGTAGAAATTTAAAGAATGATCAAACCTAAATACCCAACCCAAAGTCAATGACAATAGAATCAAGAGATCCAAACTACAACTAACTATACATAAAAGGGACCTGTTACACTAGCAGTCCAGGAGGCTAAGGATGGAGATATGGGATGCATACTGGGAACAGTGGCAGAGGGAGGTCAACACTGATGGTGGGAATTGCCCAAATTCACTCTCACTATTTACCATAAAAGTAACTGTGAAAGACTTGTAATTAATATTGGTCTCAATGAAAATTATTTAAAAAATCATATAGTTCAAGACTAAATAGAATATTACAAAAAACAAATTTATTTCTATTTTATTTTGCAACTCCACTTTAACTGAATGCTTTAAGACTCAAATGATACAATGTCAGGAGCATATATACTATCTAATGTGAAAGAGAAGCTTCTGACAGACTGGAATCATATATTCAGGAACAGCCAACAAGATTGATGCCTGGCCCATGGCTCAGGCACAATGGCTATAATGGAGCAATCTGTCCTTTTAATAGTTCTTGCAGCTGTTGCTGCTAGGCTCAAAACTCTTCTAATTTTGTAAAATAGTATGATTCGTTCCTTTAAAAAGAATGTCTGTTGACTTGTAAAGACTCAGAGAGAAAATTTCCAAACTTCTATTTTGGGAGGCAAAATTCTTGACTTGTAAAAAAAAAATCAGGATCTGTTTTGCAGTGGGGGTAGGATGTAGTAGATTCATGATTTCTGTTGCATATATCTTCAGAATATACCTGATATTTGACAGGCAATATATTTGTTTGTTACTGCTTGAATATTTAGACTTTAGGAGTTGTAGACTATAGAAGAGAGAGAGAATTGTGACTATATTGTTGAAGTAGAAGATGTGTTCAAAAAAAAAAAGAAGATGTGTTCAATTTAGTTTTGAATTTCATTCAAAATAAAAGCATTTAATGGAGGTCAGAGAGATAGCATAACAGGAAAACACTTGCTTGGTACTCTGCTGACTATGATTCAATTCCTGCACCCCAAATGAGCTTCTCCATGAGCGAAACCACAGCAGAGAGTCAGAGGAAATCTCTGAACACTGCTAGTTATGGCAGCACAACCCCCTTCCCAATAATAACCACTCTTTCTCAGCATTGTGTATTCTCAGTCTATTCACATTCTTACAATTTATATATAATTAATTCTTTTTTGACAAAGTTACTGAGGGAAAACAAAGTACTGGTACTTCTGCTTATACATTCTTTGAAAGTCTATGATGATAAAAACTGGCTTCGCAGTATGTTTTTTATTCCCAATCATTTAGACTCATGAAAATACAGCAAGCAGAACAGACTGTGATCATCTGATATCAGATAGTTACATTACAGAAGAGCAATCAGAGGTTTCTGAGAATATTCTGGCTATTGAATTCAGTTATACATAGCTATTTAGAAACCTCTATGATGTTTTCTAAATGATTATATAGAAAAAGAATAAGCAAAGTATTACCTGGTGAATAAAACAAAGTATAATCAATTTTCCTAAGCAGGTAGCCATATTTATAAAAATGATGAAGTTATATGTGGAATGTTTCTCAAGGATATAGATGAAGTAATTCTAAAAAGAGTAAAAGCAGTGAGTTTGCTCTATCTCAACAAAATCTGGGGAGGAAAGATATTAATTCATCCTTCATTACCCTTCAGAAATGTTATAGACTATAGGTAGCTATTTATATTATATTTATATTATAGATGTAGTAGCTATTTCATCTTAATAATTGCATAGACTCTTATGGGAGTGAGTTTTCAGTTAAACTGAGAATGTTTGAATTTTTAAATGCATAGAAATTTGAATTCTTGGATGTGTAACAAAACAGAAACTTCTTGTATTTGAAGATTCTAGAAAGTATCAGATCTGTTATAAAAATGTGACATGAGTTTGTGATATGCTGTTGAACTTTGGGCTTTTTTATTTTTGATCAGTGATAGCTATTTGATTTTATATGTTTCATACTCCCTGATTGGAATATAGATGTACAGTTTGAAAAATATCTCCTTCATAAAATGAAAATCTCAACCTATGGAAAAGCATCACATAGCCATTTCTGAATTATTTGTAGCAATTGTGCACAATAAATAACATGACTTAGTAACTGTACACAATAAACAGCTTCACATATTTTCTAACTTTCTATATTTACTTATGAAATATGGGACTTTGATTTTTGTATTAACATTGAAATATTTCTTCCAGAACACAGATTTTCTTATGTACTGCATTAAACAGAAATGCGTGAGTGGGCATGATCCTTAATCATCCCATCTAAGGAACATTCATATCTCTTTCTAATAAATATTACCATATTCTACTATAGTGAACTTCCTTAGACTTTAGCTTATGGTAATGGCAACCTTTCTAAAACATTCTGACTGTTCTTTGTTTCCATAGCACTTCTTGTCATAAGTCTATCCATAAGAATTGAAGCTATTGGGCCAGAAATAGCACAGTGAGTTAGATGCTCCCCTAGAACACTGCTAAACCAGCTTCGATTCCTGGGAATCAAATATGACAGGGTCCATCAGGAATCAAATGCAAAATTCTGTCACATTAAAAATGCAAATATAAAGAAAGACATTTCAAATTTTAAAAGGATGCTGATTCTTTTTAAAGACAGAGCTGATGTAAAATTAATGTCCAATTCTTGTTTATATTTACCTCATTGTATAATTATCTCATATTTTGGTTTGTTTTTGGGTCACCTGGCAACCTGGCAATACTTAAGGTTTACTTCTGGTTCTGCATTAAGATCTCACTCCTGCAGGTGCTTGGAAGATTAAATGGGATGTTGGAATTGAAACTGGGTTGGCCACACTTAAGGCAGGTGGCTTATCTACTACTGTACTAGAACTCCAAATCCGTCTCATATTTTATACCAGAACACTTTTGCAAATAAACTTTTGCATTTTACAAGGTGTTTCTTTTTTAAGCTTCGCTGTAATTTTATAAAAAAACAGTGTTATCATTGTATTAGTGACTATTTTGAGGTAAAATGCACTACTTCCTTTTTTTTCATTGAAATATAAGTTGACAATTTTTGAAGGCATTTGATTAAAAAGGAACTTGATTTTAAACAAAAGTCACTTTTGTGAGTTACTGTAAATATTTTCTTCACTTTTTTGGAGGGATCATACCCAGTATGTCACACCCAGTGACACTTAGGGGTTACTCTGGCTATGAGCTCAAAAATCGCTCTTGGCTTGGGGGACCATATGGGATGCCAGGGGATTGAACCTCGGTCCATCCTAGGCTAGCACTGGCAAGGCGGATAACTTACAGCTTGCACCACTGCTCTGGCCCCCACCTTGTTATTTTTAATGTAATATTTACTAATAGAGATTTAAATGATATATATTTGGAGATTGATGGATTCTTATAGAAATATTAGGATAGGTATTTAAAATAGCTTTATAATTAATCACTCTCAATGCATTAATTTATTATTTTTTCTTTTTTATTATAATTTTTATTTTGACCATATTGGATTGCATATCTTTCACAGTACCATTTTAGGTACATATTAACATTGAATCAGGGGAATTTCCATCACCAAATTTGTCCTCCCTCCACTCCTGTTTCCACCTTGCATCCCATAGCCCCCACCTTCACCCCCCAGGGCTGCTAGAATAAGTGGTCCCCTCTGTGTTTATTTTACTACTAGTGATCATATGTCTGTTTGGTCCTGGTACCCTCCCGTATTTCCTCCTCTATTTGAGAGGCAGAACTAGATAGTTCACGTTACGTAGTTTTGTTTGAAGAAAAGAAAAGCAATAAAATGGGGTAAAATTCAAATAAGCTGAAAATGGGCAGAGTCCTTTTTGAGGCTCTCAACCTCAGTTTGAGAGAGGACAGGAAAAAAGGAATTGAAACACCACACCAATACAAAAAGAAATATATAAAATATCCAGTGAGCACTACATCAATAAAGACAAGCACCACATTCTAGTCTCAGTCCTGAAATAAAACCATGCCAGAAGCAAAAAGAAAGAGAAATATAAAATAAAATAAATACAATTGGAGACATCAGCTTCAATATCTACACCAAAAAAGGAAGTCGAAGAAAGAAAAATAAATAAATGAATAAATAGATTAAAAAAAAAAAGATTGTTTTGTGCCTTATTTTCCTTTCCTGCATAGGCACAGTAAATATTGGGGGCATTAGAGAGGGAATTCCCATTGCCTAAGATATACAAAGTCTCTCTCCCTTTGAAGTATATTGTTATGGGATTAACTATAGACTCCTTGCATGTTCATTTACTCTCCCCTTGGTGCTTTTGTGGTGTATGGAAGACTTGCTTCATCATGGGTAGTAAAATCAGACCTCTGTCTCTAGAGATCTTGGTGTTTGCACAGGTCAAGGAATGGAGCTTATGATGAATTCTTTCTTTGTGTTTCTAGCAGTTCTGTTCCTTCAGTGTCATTTTAATCTGTCTTCTTTAGTTGGTGGTCATAGTCATTGCTTCACTGATCTTAGCATGGTGCCTGGGATAAAGTCTTCCGTTATGTTTAGTTGCGATTGTCTCAATCAGACCTCTGGAATTGGAGATCTTGTTTGTTGTACAGATCGTAGATCAAAGCCTGGACTAGAGCTTTTTTCTTGGTCCCAGGATTCATATTGTCCACTCATGACTGTTAACAACCAATCTTCTGTAGATAGTGATCCTGGCTTTTGCACAGATCAAAAGGTGACAAGTCTTCTGATTTTGTGTTATTGTTGGCTAGTAAGGTAGGAAAACCTGCTCTTACTTAGATCAGGTTGTTCTCATTTCCTCGCAGTCAGGATATCACTTTAGATCTTGCACATGTTGGTGTCAGAGCAGTATTAAGGATGCCCCAGAGGAGATTTGGTTTCCTGGAGCTGTATTGGAGAACTGTGTCGTTTCTATGTCTGGGATCCAGGAGTCAAGGCTGGACAATCAGTGTATAATTCCCTGGTGTTTAAGTTGAGTCCACATGACATATGTTCAAATTGGGAGATGCCCCTGTGTTGTAAAAAAGTATGAGTTCTTTCCCTAGTAGAGAAGAGCTTGTTTTTATACGTGAGATTTCCCCCTTTTTATTACGCCTTTGCAGGAAGAAATGGTGCTACATTATATTGCTGGTGCATTTGGGGGTGGAAATGGAAGATAACAGAGACAAAACAAAACATAAAAATATATATTCACATATATATATATACCATATTTTTAAAAAATTAAGTAAAAGAAAGTAATTAAAGGAACAAAGTGTTGCAGGAGATTACCTTACATTTTGGGAAAAAAAACAGGTTAAGAGGTAATGTTACAAAGGTCTTATACTTATGATGAAAGCATAGGCTTCCACATTGTCTTTTGAGATTTTCTTGAGGGGTGTGGGCTCCAGGGCACCTTTTCATCGCACACCCTGGGCTTCTTGAGATTGAGAAAAGAATTGCTGCAGTGAGTTCTTGAGTAGAGTTCTTGCAGTGGGGATTCTTTTGGTACTAAGTCTGGTATCAAGCCACAGTCCACATTAGGGAGAGGTGATAAGACTGGCCACATAGCATGAGTCAGTAGGGGTGTTGGTTGTATTTTCTTGCCAAGATACAAGGTGTGGGTTTGAGTGGGTTTCTCTTCATTTTAGTTTGTTGGGTTAGGAGGTCAGTCTTGATGCCAGGTCCCGGGGTTCAGTGTGACTCGGAATGACCAGGGACAGAGCAGCCCACGTTGGTGCAGAGCCTGCATTAATTTATTTTAATGATTCTTCTGATGTTGGTAGTTTGTGGAGGTGTGTGGGTTGAAAATAAATTTGAAGAAACCATGAAGAAAAGATGTATTCTATAAAGAAGTTCCTGCTGCTAATCCCCAGCTCCAGATTTAGGATACAGGCACAAAGTTAAAGATTAGACACCCCTCAATCCCCAAGGAGGACTCAACAAGAGCAAAAACCCTTGTAAAATTATTATTGAAGCTATCATAATTCAACCTTGCCCTGGAAATTTATCTACAGAGAAAGCCTTGAGCTTGAAGGTATTAGAGTCTATGAAATCAACTTTACAAGCTATTCTGACACACTACTCTGCGGGATTGCTTAAATCTCAGTTGAGGTAAATGTTTTATTTGTTTATTTTGTCACCTATATCCTGAAGTGCCAGGAACTTACTCTTTGCTCTGCTCAGATATCTCTCAGGGTTGCTCAGGGGACCATATGTGGTGCTGGATATTAATTCTGGATAGGACACATAAAGGCAAATAACTAACTCACTGTATTAATTACTCCAATTGCTTAGAATTTCCTGCTTTCTATCTCCATGAAATTCCAATTTTTTAAATCAAATTAAATTTTCCTCAGCGTTTGCCCTAACATTTGGAGCTGTGAGGACAAATGATAAAACCTGGAGCTGGAGAGATAATAGCGGTAGGGTGTTTATCCTTTACATGGCTGGCTCAGGAAGGACAGAGGTTCAATTCCCGGCATCCCATATGGTCCCTGGAGCCTGCCAGGGATGATTTCTGAGTGCATAGCCAAAAGTAACCCCTGAGTGCTGCCGGGTATGACCCAAAAAAAACAAAAAATCCCAACCAGCCAAACATAAACAAATGATGAAACTAGCACGTAGGCAAATATCAGAATTGATCTTTTCTTTTCCTGCAAATAGCATAACTTTGCCTCACCCTGAGAATAACAGCTCCCTGGAAATGCTGATGGTAGGGACAGATTCCCACACTGTGGAAATCAATAGTTTCTCTGTGGAATAATAAATCTGTATTAGCCACACCGGGTAGGAACTTGCTCACACTTTTTTTTTTTTTTAAGAAAGGATGAAAATAGGGATGGGCTCATTATTATTCCTGGTTTTGTTCATAAGAGTTACTACCAGAGGTTCTGGAGAGTATTTTAGGGGACTTTATGTAATGCAGGTGCTTTTAACAACTGGTAGGATAAAGCAAGGCAAGTGCCTTAACTCTTATGTTATACCTCTAAACACTTCTTTGCCTTTTTCATGAGTCCTCATCTTTCTGGGCACTTCAACCAGCAAAGTTGTGATGGAGGATGGTAGATCTCTTTCAGTGTGTTCTCCAATCCATATTGGTTCCCAATTCACTCCACTGGTGACACATCCATAAATATTATCACAGCATACAGTTTGAAAATTAAGATAAAACATTAACATTTTGTATGTCATAAATGTTTGTACATATGAGTTTTAATTTATTTAATTGCAATTTTTATTTAGTTGAATCAACATTTCTGTTTTTGAAAAGAAACTTTTACCTTTACTTTTTTAAAACAATAATCTTTATTTAAACATCTAAATTATAAGCCTGATTGTAGTTGGTTTTCAGTCATAAAAAGAACAACCCCCTTAGGGGCCCAGAGAGATAGCACAGCGGCGTTTGCCTTGCAAGCAGCCGATCCAGGACCAAAGGTGGTTGGTTCGAATCCCGGTGCCCCATATGGTCCCCAGAGCCTGCCAGGAGTGATTTCTGAGCAGACAGCCAGGAGTAACCCCTGAGCATCTCCGGGTGTGGCCCAAAAACCAAAAAAAAAAAAAAAAAAAAAAAAAGAACAACCCCCTTCACCAATGCAATATTCTCATCAACAATGTCCTCATCTCTCTTCTCTTCCTGCCCCTTCGGCCTGTATTCAGGACAGGTTTTCTACCTCCCTCACTCATTGACATTGTTATCATAGTTCTCAGTGTAGTTATATTTCTAACTGCACTCACCTCTCTTTGTGGTGAGCTTCATATTGTGAGCTAGTCCTTACAGCCCTCATCTCTGGGAATTAGTTCAATAATGTTGAAAATAATTTTAATGAATATTTACGAACAGTAGGCATTACACGGTATAGTTATATCACATGAAATACAATACTGAATAAAACTGACAAAAACTAACAACAACAACAAAAAAATAAAAAAAAACCCTTAACCTAAATATAGTTAAAAATATAGAGCAAGACAGCTCTTGCACAGAACTGACAAAGCAGGAAGGAAAGGAGATATAAGAAAATGAGTTGGAGAAGAAAATATAAAGTTCCAAAGTTTGATTTTCAGTTTTCAATGGAGTGACCCAATTGGGTATTACTGGAAATATGACATTTGATCAATAGCCTGAAGACAAAGAGTGAGTCATGTGGAGTATTTTAATGAGATCAGACAGCAAGGTGGAAGACCCCAGGCAAGAAAATTCTTCAGTGCTCCAGGAAGATGTGAATTTTATTCTGTAATGCATGTTCATTTCTGTTTTTTCCACAGTAAAATAGAAAGATTTTTAAAATGTTATTTAAATTTTCATTTATAATAAATATCTCAATGATATAATATGTACAATAATTGCTAAAATTGCTTTAGTCAAAAAATTGACATTAGCGAAGAGGAAAGTGGAGTCAGCTTGTGGACTATTGTATAAGATTTTATGGATTTTTGTCTTAGGCTATAAATAAAAACTTGAGCTTGAGCAAGAGATCAATAGAATGAGGGAACTTAAAGGCAAATATGACAAAAGACAGAAGAAGCATCAAGAATACTGTGCCTATAAATGAAATAACGTTCAGAAGAGAGAATAACCCAGAAGAAGTTTTGATGCCAAAGATAATTATGAAACTATAAAGGTAGATATTTGTTTGCTTTAGTTTTGTTGAGTATTGTGCTTCATTCATTGAACTGTTGTTTTTATTGCCCAAATTAGAATCTAACTTTATACAAGTGAACAACAAAAGGGAGATGGAGCTGTAGTGAAAACACAGCTGGTAGGACATTTGCCTTGCATGCCGCTGACCTTGGCTCGATCCCTGGCATCTCATATGATCCCCTGTGCCTGCCAGGAGTTAGTGGTTTTTGAGTGCAGTGCCAGATGCAACCCTTTTTGGGGGGCATTTAGTGAGCCCCCCCAAAATTGACAAAATAGCTACTTTGTCAATTTCGTATTTTAAGACACTTCATAAATGCTTAGCTCATAGATTACTTTGTTAATTTGTTTGAGGGGTGCACATCCTGTGGTGGTCACTTACTCTGAGATAAGAGAGAAATTTTGGTGCACTCTGGGATCACGGATGTTTCTTGGATCAAACCCAAGTTGGTTGAATGCAAGACAAGTGCTCTCACTGCTATACTATCTCTGGCCCTCATGCTTTCTTTACCTATTACTCTATCACTCTTTAGAAGTTAATGTCACCAAAATGTCTAAAGTCTAATGTATCTACTTTACAAAAGGTTTACACTATTTAGAATACTTGATTTAGGTGAAAACTTCCATAAAATAATTTTTGTATATATCTCTTCACAGGTTTTGTTCCTTTCTATAAAACATTCAAGTTTTTGAAGAACAAATGCATTTTTTATTAAGATTGAAGAATATATTTTCTGATTTACTATTAATAAATAGAGCCCTTTGTTAGGTAAGCTTATGTTCCCTCTATTTTCTAAATCAGCACAGCAGGAATTCTTGACTCCTGTTTGGATTCACTGCAGAGAAGAGAACTTCAAACAGATATGCTCTTAGGATTGGGAAAAAAAGGGGAGAAGTAGGTGCAAATAAATAGAAATAAAATACATATTTTATAAATGGTATTTTAAGTAATGCACAATGGATTGCATTAGATCAATGCCTCATTTAAAATGACACTGATGCTTGATTTTCTCAACATATTTTAATGAAATTTTTACTTTTTATTTGAGCCAATTTTTCCAACTTGCCCAATTACTGACTCTATTTTAGATATAATTTCTTGTATTTTTCCACACATGGCAGATATAATTTAATTAAAGTGAAATAATACAGTAATAGTCAACTTTCATATTCAACTTATCTTGAACCAACAATTATTTCTATTGATAAAGCCTCTGCAATTGTTCATTGTGTGAAAGTAAATATGTGATATTATATTTTCAGGTGTTAACTGGTACTAAGTACTTCCCTGGACCTATATTAATAACTTCAATTTTTGATGGTTATCATTTCCAATTTTGTGCGAGTTTTTCTATTACTTGTATTAATTCACTCTTAACTAATAGCAAGCTTGCCTTGTTTGTTCCCCACAAACTGACTGTTTTCAGATTTGTGCACTGGAATTTGAGAGAAAAAAATGAGAGAGAAAAAGAGACAGACAGGCAGAGACAGAGAGAATACGTGAATATCACCAATTTAAAAATGGGCAGGCATTTAAGAAAAATAACAGAAAGGACAATATTGTCGAAAAATATTGAGATCTTGATGATCAACAACATGTATAGTTTAGTACCTGGAATTTTAATTAATTATATATCTAAATAACTTTTATGGGCAGATACCTAGAAGACAGATATCTAGAATCTAACATTTCACCATTTTCCTCACTGCAGTATAAATATTTCTTTCCATAATTCCTCAATGAAAACTTCTGTACATATATCCAAATAATACTTAAGAGGAAATAAGAGGTATCTTCCTTTAGTTTGTTTTGGGGCCACAATTGATGGTGCTGTGGCCGACTAGTGGCTCTATGCTCAGGGATTATTACTGATAGGACTCAGGGACCATTGAAGGGGTTTTCAAATTATGGTCCATGGGTCATATGGAGCCCGCTGAGGATATATTTCTGGTCTACCGTGTGTTTTTGTCTCCATCGCCTGTCCTGATTAGTGCTGAAGCCTCCCTGGCCTGCAGTCCGCATATGTGGACTGCCGTAATCTCGGACTCTTCCTTCTCTCAGTTTCTTACTCCTCGTCAATCTCAGGCAGGAGTCCTCAAACTATGGAACAGATTGTGGGCAACTATTATTCATAGTTTTTTTTTTTAACTATAGTCTTGTCCTCCAATATTCTGAGGGACAGTCAACTGCCCCCTTTTTAAATAAATTTGAGGCATAGGGAATTGAACTCAGGACTGCTGTGTAAAAAAAAAAAGGTAAACAGTTTATCTGCTGTACTTTCTCAGCTCAAGAAGCATGATTTTTTAATGAGACATGGTGCAAACCAGGAAAAAATATTTCTTTGGTGAAATCCTACAATAATTCAATATAAAGTTTCTGAGTTCTTGATTGTTATTACCTTACTACCACTGTGGCTTCCAACGGAAATGCACAGGAACTATTCTTATTATTTTCTTTTGCTTTTCCCCTTATAGTTAAAATGGAACTAGGTGATCTCGAAAAAAGAAAGACAGCCAACCAACCAGAAATCAACAGGTAGCTTGTAAGAAATCATTTGAGTTTCAAATTTCATTTAAAGAGCTATTCACAAGGTTATTATAGGGCAGCTAATGAATATTAAGAAAGCAGTACACAGTTCTACTCTATGTTTATAACTTATGTTACCAGGATATAAGCAAGGTTTTCTGTAAAAAGTGACCATATTCTTTGTCCCCCCCCCTTTTTTTTTGTTTGCTTACAAGATTGCTTTAATATGTTCCTTCTGCTTGAAAGGGATTAAGTCCTCATCTCCTATGTGCCCACACACCAGATATGGTGCTGCTCTGTTTCTTGAAATGACCTTCTTCCTATTTTGGTTTTCATCCTAGTAGGTAATTATTTGATGCGAGCATTCACAAAAACACAAACAAGCAGCTATTAGATCAGCATATTGTCTTATAGAAATGATGACAGAAGTATTTGATATTATTTTGTTTTTTTGTGAAGTTACTAAGACAGAGTGTCATTCACAGAATCATTTGCTTTATAATTAATAATGAACTAAGGTTAGCTATTATTTTTCTTGAAATAGTTTTATATGTTTGAAGTTAGGTAAAAGATATGAAAGTTAGTTTTAAAAACAGTTCAATATTTTTATCACCTTGATCCCCATTAATGCTATTTATGCTTTTGTGCAATTAAGCATGAAGAGTTCATAAAATTAAGGCAATTATATGAAGAGGATATTCTAAAATTATGACTCAAATTTCCCCTATGGAAAGAGTTGCATAAATTTTTATTTTACTTTAAGGATGTGAAGGGAAAGAAAAATATAGAAAGTTGTGATGTTAATTATTACATGACTTTATTTTGTTTATGAACCTAAAACTAGAAAAATGAATGTTTTGCAAACTAAATATTCACTTTGCTTAAATACAATTAAGTAATAGTGATTACTTAATATATTAATATATTATATATTATTGATAGTATTACAATTAGTAATACATGAAAAATTTTATTGTGAATGAAAATATTTTTAAAGAAGAGATTTAAGCTTAACTTAGAATGTGATGTATATAATTTTATATTCCTTTTTTAAATCATATGGAACCAATAGTTCACATATGGTTTTATTAAATAAATGGAGAACTATGATGTCCTTCATTTTTATTCTCCAATTTTCCGAAATAGTGTTATTATAGGCATTCTTCCTTAACTGCACTCATTATAATTTAATAAACTACTAAAGATTTAAAATTGGAACTTAGCTTAAAAGTGAAGTGGTTATAAAAACAGAATTTGTTTTCTGTTTTCAGAAATCCAAACTTCACTTGGGATTTTACAGCCAAGTGTATGTGTTATATACATTATTTATCCCTGCTACTTGAATTTTCTTATTTCTGAACTGTGTGAGTACTTATTTCCTAGACTATTGTGTGGGTTAACGAGCTTGTATATATTGTGTATATCAATTGGGTAATTTACAACTATAGCCTTTGTAGACAACATAGTCACAGTTGAAAGAAATAATTTTCCTGAAAATCACAGTTAGACTATATTGAAATTATGTTTCTGAAAAAAAAAAGATTCTTCCATACTAACTACGTTCAAAAAGTTTAAAATAATTCATGCAACTTTATCTGCAATTTTATTATTTGTTTTGTTTTGGGTACTCAAGACTTACTACTGACCTTTTGCTAAGAGACCACTTATTATAATGCTTGGGGAACAGTATTTGCTGCTTTATATAGCTTTCAGACAAGGCAACCACCTACCCTCATACTATCTCTCAAGCCTATTTGATAAATTTCTAGTGCTATACCTCTATTATGGTTTCTGACAAAGACAGATAGGCCCACACCCACAAGATACCACCATCGTTAAACATCAGGGTTGGGAATAAAATTCTTAAGAAATTGTCATGAATTGCTTGAAACTTCAGCAGAAAAAAAATAAGTGAACATCCAGGTTTTTATTTTACTTTTTTTAAATCAGATACAGAACATCAGTGGAGGAAATGGAGAAAGGGACAACAATTAACAGAAGTCAAGAATACAAAAATAAAGCCTGACTCCTCATGGAAGTATTATATGTTCTTCAAATACCTTTATATTAAAAAAAAAATCAAGTTCAACATGCCAGCAATCAGATTATGATTTATGGAGGTATAAATTGGTCTTTAACAAAAATGATAAAATTAAGACCATTCAAAGATGCTTCAGGCACTAGATCTCTCAGGAGAGAGATCTAGATATTAATGAATTAGCATAGCTTACATTAGGACTTAACACAGTTCTAAAATATTTTAACCAATCAAAACCTAGCCATGAGAGTTATTTAGAATATCCATCAATTCAATTCTAAATCAGGACCAATTTAAGAAAAAAAAACACTTAACATTTTTGAGTAGTTTCTTATCTACCTCTACATCAGTGGCTCCCTAATCTATTAGTCTGAATGCTCTTAATAACAGGTATAACATTTCTATATAGTATAATAAATAACATTCTTGCATAGTAAGAATAGTCAAATTTCAGTGAACAAAGCTCACTCACACATAGAGTTTCTATAAATGCCACAAGTTTCTAATAGCAAGACCTCAAATTTATGGCCAATGATTTGCTGAAAATTTAATGATCAAAAACCACATAAATTTGTTCACATAGAATAATGAAATTTAACATGCAGTAATTTAAATATGCACATAATTTATTCTCTTTTAACTGCCTTCATTCATGGTTATTGCTTTAAAGTAATGTCCAATTTGTCCTGAATTTTTGAATTAGATCACACAAAATTCATGATTTTAATTTACTAAATAACTGTTTATAAATAACAAATCAAATTTGAAAAAGACTAGTGTCTGAAAAAACTGGTACTTTAAAATGGAATTTTTTTTTTTTTTTGGTTTTTGGATCACACCCAGCAGTGCTCAGGGGTTACTCCTGGCTCCATGCTCAGAAATTGCTCCTGGCAGGCACAGGGGACCATATGGGGCACCGGGACTCGAACCGATGACCTTTTGCATGAAAGGTAAACGCTTTACCTCCATGCTATCTCCTGGGCCCCTAAAATGGAATGTTAATCGTAGAGTTGATGTAAGAATCAAGCTGATTTTACTATATATGGATAGTATATATAGAAAATCCTAAGGACTCTAAAGTAAGTTTCTAGAAACAAAACAAAAGTGGTAATTTACAGAATAAATGAACAAAGGTCTATGACTTTCCTATGCACAAATAATGGAAAAGAAAACAGACATATTAAAATAATTCACCAATGTACTTCAGACACACACACACACACACACACACACACACACAAAACCAAGTACCTTTACTCAATTTAATTAAGAGTTGAAACACCTGTACAAAAACACCTACAAAAACACTACTTAAAATGTAAGAGAGTACCCGAGGAAATAGAAAATCCATTTTGCTCATGGATTGGGAGGATTAGCAACATTAAGTTGGTGATACTTCCCAAAACACTGTACACATTCAGTACAGTTTCTATAATGATACACATGACATTTTCAAAGTAATAGCTAAGCATTTCTAAAATTCACATGGAACAATCAACACCCCTGAATAGCTAAATACTCTTTGGGGGGGAAAGAATAAGAGGCATCACTTTCTCCAACCTCAAACTACAACATGGTAGTAATTAAAAGAGCATGATATTGGAATTAAAAAAGAGCCTCAGATTAATAGAATAGACTTGATTATCCCGTACAGACCATTAGGTGTATGTACAGTTACTCACTGATAAAGGAGCAAAATATGTGACGTGGAGCAAGGATAGCTCTTCAAGTATTGTTGAAAACTGGTCAGTTACTTGCAAATTAATGAACTAAGATATCTTTAAATGTTACACACCAAAGTGAAATCAAATTTTAACATTCTTAAATTTTTTATATTTTTAAAATCACAACTTTTCTGGTTATGATTAATTGAATTCATAACATATGAGGCAGAAATCCTCATAACAGTAAAAGTAAAAGCATTTTTATTGATGAAACATCAATGACCAAGAAACTAGGAGCACAGATAAATGAGACTTCATTCAATTAAGAAGCTTTTGCATTTTAAGAAATGAAACCAATGATACAAATACTGTACCTGTACATGGAATGGAAGAAATTATACAACACTCACCTGAAAGGGTGTTAATATCAGAGATTTCTAAAGCCCTGGCAAAAGTTTACAAGGAAACATATCCAACCCAATAAAGAATGGGGAGGTGAAGAGAAATTTCCTCAAAGAAGAAATGCAAATAGCTCAAAATGCTTCACATCACTAATCACCAGGGAGATAGAAATCAAAATGATAGTGAGATGGGAGCCGGGCGGTGGCGCTGGAGGTAAGGTGCCTGCTGCCTTGCCTGCGCTAGCCTAGGACGGACCACAGTTCTATCCCCCGGTTCCCATATGGTCCCCGGTGCCTGCCAGGAGCGACTTCTGAGCACATAGCCAGGAGTAACTCCTGAGCGTCACTGGGTGTGGCCCCGCCAAAAAAATGATAGTGAGATATTATCTCACAACACAGATGAGATAAGTAAAGATCAATGCCAATGAGGATGAGGGAAAAAAGATAATTTCGTTCTTTGATGGTGGGAACATCAACTCATCTGGCTTTTTGGGAAAACAATATGACCTTATATCAAAAAACTTGAAGTTGGGCTTTCATATGACCCAGTGATACTGCTCCTGAGAATATATCTAAGGGATCCAAAAACAATGGCAAAAGCATCTTTACTTCTATATTCTTTGTAGCATTATTCACAATAGCCAGAATCTGGAAACTACAGAGTTCCCAAAATCAGTGAGTGAATAAAGAAATCATGGTATAATCTGTGCAATGAAATACTGTGCAGCTGTTTGGAAGAATGAAGTCATGAAATTTTCTAATACATAAATAGACATGGGAGTATCATGCTGAGTAAAATAAGTCAGAGAAAGCATAGAAAGATCACACTAATTTGTGGGATGTGTAAAAAAGAACATAGCATGGTAATAATACTCAAACACAATAGAAACAAGTTTCAGGAGAACTAGTCCATAGATGACAGCATGTAACAAAAACGTTTTAAGTAGAGTACAATTAGGACAATTAGGACAGAAAAGATACTATTGACGAAATGGCAGAAGGACATGGAAACTCCTCTTAGATAATCACACTGTAATGGCATTTTTTTAAAACATGATTCCTAGACATGACCCTGTGGCATGCCCCTTGTCATGCTGCGTACAAAAGGAAAACTTTGGACCATCGAGGGGCCCCAGGATAGTGACCAGAGTAGCATAATGCCAGCACACGGGGGCCAGAGATAAAGCACTGGCAAGATGCTTCCTGCTTTGTATTTTTCCCTCTATCTTCTCCCTTGAACCCCTGCCTCCCCTGGCCACTCTGGTCGTTGATTTTTTCCCTCTCCCCCGG
>PVKC010008918.1:0-27452 GCA_004027635.1 Crocidura indochinensis
ACCACCACTCCGGCCCCTACTTAGTATTTTAGACTTGAAAATTATGCTTATTCTAAAGTTCTCCAGCCACAATATAACCCTGAAAACTTAATTTAGCAAAGTTCACCCCTGTCATTCATGAAGTGCCAAAAAATTGGAAAAATTTCTGACTTTGAGGCATCGGCCCAGGTTTTTATATTTTTTGCTTTATTTTTAGTTTTTTCTCTTCTTATCTTTGTTTTTCTCTTTCTCTCCTAATCAATATTTTAGCTATTTATTTATCTTTACTTAATTCAATTATTTCTTAAGCACTTAGACCTACACTATGAGGATCAGGCCCCCAACAACAAATAATGCACAGATCTCTAATGTCTGTCTATAAGAGAGCATAATTTGTACACAGTGGACTCCCCTATGTCTGCCCAATCTATATTGTAAACTATTCATGCCTATATTATATATAGTCTCACTTATATATTATCACTCTTCTTCCATACAGAACTCCTTCTATCCTTGTTTTCTCCCAATCCTGATCTGTTATCTATCCATATTTAACCCTCTTTACCATCAATTCATAGCTCATTAAGTACCAAGACCAAACTCCTGCCACAATTAGCTACTACACAGCTTCCAAAGCAAAGAATACCCTCTCAGTTCCATATATTGTGCCTTGACAAGAAGCTGCAGTCACGACTCCTGATACATTATTCTATGTGGTCCTTCTTCTCACACACACCCCAAAAGTGTTGACTCTTGCATGCTACTAGCTTCAGCACCAGAAGGACCCTCTGCTCAAGACACTACTTGATACTTCTAATGCTGAAATCCATCTTTCAGACTTAATAATACTGCTGTGTGGGTTGAAAATGTGCCCTGGTTCTAACTCCCCGCACGAATATCTCAAAAGATTTAATGGAGATATTTGTATTTTTCTTGTATGTTTAATACTTCAATAGTTATACCTCATAGGGTGTTTATTTCCAAAGACAAAGATAACCTGCTCACTCCTTATCTTTTTTAGCAATAGTCTTTCCCTTTATTGACACATTTGAGAAATACTACCTCAATCAGCTGATAAAGATTTATATCAAACAGTGACAAATCACAGTAATGATTTGTATTCTTTTCATGCGATGAAGATGACATTTTTCTTCTGTGAGATTTGTTCCAAACACCTATCATTTCACTCTTATCAAAAGGAAAGCTAAATTCTCTTTTTATTAATAACTTTATGTAAAAAGTTTGATTACAAATATGATTATACTTGGTTTTCAGTTATGTAAAGAACACCCCCCTTCACTAGTGTAACATTCTATCACCAATATCCCAAATCTCCCTCCTCCCAAGCCTACCCCCACTAGTACTCTAGACAGTCTTTCTACTTCCCTAATTTATTCACTATGTTATGTTAGTTCTCAATCTAGTTATTTCTCTAACTGAATTCATCACTCTGAGGTGAGCTTTACGTCGTGAATTGAACCTTCCAGCCTTCCTCTATTTTGACTCTGAGAATTATTACAAAAAATGTCTTTTATTTTTCTTAAAGCCCAAAGATGAGGGAGACTATTCTGAGTCTATCTCTCTCCCTTTGACTTATTTCACTCAGAATAATAAATTCCATGAACATCCATGTATAGGACAATTTTATGACTTCATCTCTCCTGAAGGCTGTATAATATTCCATTGTGTATATGTACCACAGTTTCTTTAGCCATTTATCTTTTGAAAGGAATCTTTGTTATTTCCAGAGTCTTGCTGTGGTAAATAGCACTGCAATAAATATAGGTGTGAGGAAGGATTTTTGCATTTTGTTTTTGTGTTCCTAGGTATATCCTTAGAAGTGATATAGCTGGATCATATGGGAGCTAAATTTCCATTCTTTTTATTTATTTATTTATTTATTTTTATTTTCTACTTTTTAATTTTACTTATATATACATGCACATTTCTTTTTTAATTTTACATGTTTTGCCTCTGCTTGGTATGAAATTCCAGAAGAAAAATCTTCTTGAGATAAATGGTCAAGTTAAAATTAAGACACAGAGATTGTAGAGCTTGTCATTCTTAACCCCAAATGCAGAAGCAACATAATATGGCACCATTTCCCTTTGAATAGGCATACTAAAAAAAAAGGGGGGGGGAGATTTTATGTATAGAAACAAGCTCTAATTTACTATAGATAAGAACCCATAAATTTAGGGGGGCGGGCAGTGGCGCTGTAGATAAGGTGCCTGCGCTAACCTAGGAGGGACCACGGTTTGATCCCCCGGTTCCCTATATGGTCCCCCATGCCTGCCAGGAGCGACTTCTAAGCGAATAGCCAGGAGTAACCCCTGAGCGTCGCCGGGTGTGGCCCCCCCAAAAAAGAAAAGAACCCATAAATTTTATAATACAGGGGCACCTCCCACTCTGAACATTTACCCTCAGAACTTGATTTAAACTCCATGAGATCAGAGAGTAATCGTCCTATCTCAAACCCCAGATCCCACCTGTAAAACCAACACTTTTGGTGTTATAGCACCAAAAGTCAAATTGCCCCTGGGGAGTTCCTAATATGTTCTGGCACCAATTGCACCAGGTGGATATGACACTGTGAGGATGAAGAAACAGTAACAACTTAATGTAAGAACAGGTTGACCTACCTCATCACCTAAGAGTAAGGTGAATCAGAAAACACACCACCCATTGATCAGTGCAAAAATCAAAATCACTAGTCTTAGAAGACTGACTTTGACAGCTGTGACTGAGTAGAACTTTTCCTGAGACCAAAAGGAAAGACCTTACAATAGGCTCAAACATAGGATTTGTACAAAAACCAAGATCTCTAACTTCAGAGTTCTGACTTTGACAACCATGACTGGACAGAATTTCTGGAACCAAAAAGACTCTATCCTAGGATCTGTACAAAAACCAAGATTACTAATTAAAAATGACTAACTACAACAAATGTGATGGAGCAGCCTTTCTAGAACTGTAAAGAATCTATTCTAGACTTCTCCCTATGACCTGTGCAAGTGCCAAGATCTCTAATTACAGAGGACTGATTTTGTCAATCACAACTGAGCAGAAAATTTCCTGACACCATAAGACCTTGGGGTTCAATAATGAGTATGTCCAGAGCATATAGTTGTTCCTATGACAGTATGCTTCAAGAGTGGAGAAATGAATATCTTTTAGGTCAAAGGAAATTCTCTTTCCAATTTTTCCAATACTTAGAGTTCTTATGAAAAAAAAGGGGGGGCACAAAACCTCTCCACACTAGCCCTGCTTTATTTTCCCCCTTTTGTTCTTTCTTTTTGTTATTTTGTTGCTGTTTATTGCTTGTTTTGGTGGGTTGTTTTGTTTGTTTTACTTTTCTTTTTTTCCCTTTCTTCTCTTAAATTGATACTGATAGCTCCTAGATGGACCTTTCCCAGCTTTCCTTTTCTTTTTCCCCAACAGAACCACAGAACTTAATCATCTTGTGCTGCCTCAAAAATTGAAGGGAAAAAATAAGTGCATGGTACCAGGAGCAAACAGTTGCATAAAAATGTAACAGAAATAAAAAGATGGGGCTGGCAAGGTGGCTCTAGAGGTAAGGTGTCTGCTTTGCAGGCGCTAGCTAAGGAAGGACTGCAGTTCGATCCCCCGACATCCCATATAGCCCCCCCAAGCCAGGGGTAATTTCTGAGTGCTTAGCCAGGAGTAACCCCTGAGCATCAAATGGGTGTGGTCTGAAAAACCAAAAAAAATAAATAAATAAAAAGATAATCAGATCTAAATACCAAATCAACAACAACAAAATCAAGTTACCCAATCTACAAGTTATATACCAAAGGGACCTGTTATACTAACAGTATCAGGGGGCAAAAAGGAAAGGTAAGTGATGCATGCTGGGAACAGGGGTGGATGGAGGAATATATTGGTAGTGGAAATGGTCCTAATTCACTGTCACTATGTACCTTAAATATAACTGTAAATGAATTGCAATTCACATTGGTCACAATAAAATTTTTTTAAAAAGTTCACATTTCGGGGGCCAGGTGGTGGCGCTGAAGGTAAGGTGCCTGCCTTGCCTGCGCTAACCTAGGACGGATCACGGTTCGATCCCCCGGTCCCCCATATGGTCCCCGTGCCTGCCAGGAGTGACTTCTGAGCAAATAGCCAGGAGTAACCCCTGAGCGTCACTGGGTGTGGCCCAAAAACCAAAAAAAAAAAAATTTACATTTCAAAAAAAATCCCCCAAAATTAAGATTATTAAATTTATTTATTCGCATATAAAATTTTATATCACAGAAGGTGCTCAACAGAGAACAGGGGCATAAATAGTGATTACTAAACAAATATCTTACTCTTTTACTTGACCTAAAATTCAATTATTGATAAAATGATAAATTATAATCATGTGACATAATTTATAATAGTGAGGATATGATAATGAGTACAACCTAGGTGTTTATTTTAAAATGTCAAATATATCTGTAAGTTATTAGTTGGCAGACATTTCATAACATGGAAGTCACATAAGTAACAGATGAGAGAGATGAGACTAGCTTATTTTTGTACATGTGAAAATTAGACTTAAGTTTATTTTTTTATCTACCTATGCACATATACATTCTAATTCATCCTCAAATAATCACTTTGGAGTGTAATTCAAATATTAAATTCATTATTAACATATATAATTTTATATTACATATATGCATACGTGTTATGTGCTTAAGTAATCTATGCATAACACTACAGTCTATCATTTATTCAGTCAGTAATAAATTGATTAATATACCACACCCATAATGGTTTTTTCCATTTGTTTTAGATTTTAGTAGGCAGATTAATTCTATTTTGCTTTTTTTGAGTTTCACATAGATTCTATTTTGGATTGAAACTTTTCACAGGATGTTATTTGTGTGTATGTGTTTAAAAGCTTTATTTAGCTATTTAAAAAGACACTAATTGAGCAAAGTAGGTGGATGCAAATTCAGCCATTGTATCATGCATAGCCCAGATCAAGCCAGTATAAGACAAAATGCTCTGTCTACACCTAGAATATGAACACAGACATATTAAATATGTCTAAGATTGAAGTGAATTGTAAAACTTTTGGTTTAAATATTTTCCATCTTTATATTCTACCTGCTACTATTCTATATGTTTTCTACAGAATGAATTAATATTCTGACATAAAGAGCATGTGTCTAATTGCTCATCCCCACAAAGAAAATATAATGCACTTTGAAGTGAATTATTTTATTGTAAAGCGCTAAGGCATCATTTATATGGAATTTCATAGGAAGGGCATAATTAGAATGTATTTAGATTTTAATTGGGTGCATTAAAATTCTACCCTCACAGCTCTTATGTAAAGGGAATAGGTTAAAAATTATCTAGCATATGAGAACGAAGGTTTTGAATAATCTTGTCGAAACTATTACATCAGGCACTGTGCATTATTCCTGTTATCCATTCCCAAAACTATTCTCAAAACCTTGCCATTTTCTCTTTTCTGTCCTCAGATTTAGATGTTAATAAAATGTGTTTTAAGCCTTGCAGACAAAATTCAGATTCCCTAGCCATCTGTCTTCTGGTTAGTTGAGACAAAAGTAATAAACCACCCAAATGGGACAAAAATAATCTCCCCTAGTTCTTTACAACAATGACTCCAAATCTGCAGTTTCGTTCTTTAGAGAAGTTCAAGGAAACTTCCGTAGTACCACAGATCTTGCATCTGACAACACTGTTTTCTTTCATTGTTTAGTTCAATTCCAGTGGATGTAAGGCTTGAAGTTTCAGAGGTCTTTAATATCCATCATACACTCTTTCTATTTACCCCATACTTCTGTTTGTAGTTCCTAATGTCTGTTACAGCTGGCATGAATATCATTTCCTAGTGAGATGCTGATTGATCTGCTAGGTATATCCAGTTGAGGACATTCTCTTTTGATCTATTCTTCATTGTAATTAAACCACTCACTGGTGTAGACAAGAAAAATCATACCACAACAAATATTTCATGCTGAATTCCATAGCATTATTCTATACTATATTGTTCACCATAATGTAAAGACAAGAACTATTCTTACAATGTTTTTGATACATATAAAGCTAAGGTCTTATATGCATAGGTCAAAGTTGTTTTATTTTTCTCAAATGGGATTCTTTTTCTTTATCTTCCTTTCTTTGGGAGGGGAATCATTTTATGCTAAATAAAAATGTCTCTATGACTAAAAGTATAAGAACTTACTTCAAGATACTTCTGGATTGACGATCCATATGGGTGTTAGTAAATTCATGTTTAAAGCTCTTTTTCCCCAAAGAAGAATTTTATCTACTTTGGCCTAAGAAAATTTCCATTACTTTAGTGGGTATTTCCCAATACTGACTCTTTCTATAACCTTCCAAGATTTCAATTGTTGAATTAAGTATCAATTAAAACCTTCACCAAGATTTGCAAGTAAATAAGTTATCTGGAGCATACTAGTAAAAAATGGGAAATCACTAATGGTGAACTACTACGCAAATCACTCATATGATAAATGAGAGAATTTCTATATTTTTATAGAAAATTGGAAAAAAATTCTTTGTAGAATAAAGCTTTTGAAGTTTCATTATAACAAGTAAATTAATTTAATATTCAAACATGTGGTTAATTATTTTGACAATCATTTAATTCTCCTGTATAAAAACAATAGCAATTATAAAATTTCAAGGCACACATTTAGAAACCACCATAATCTTTCTATGTTTCCTTTGAGTGACATAAACTTCTCAGATTCCATATTTGTGTCTTTTGTTTGTACATTTATTCATTCCCCATTAATTAGCATTTTCTGAAAACAAGTCAAGTATTCTAAAAGAGTTTTCAGTATGTAATTTAATAAACATATTATTTGTTCTTATGTAATTCATGCTTGTGAATTATACAGATATATAAACACATAATTACACTAAAATAAGATTTAAAAGAACATTGTCAAATAACTAGGTCAACAAAGATAATGAATCAATAAATATATATTTCTTGAAAACATTACAAAAACTTTTTCATAGTTCTCATATCTTGCTATCTTTTTTCAGTACTTAGGTTACACAATTCGTTACAATTTACACCAGAAAAAGAACATTCCATTCAATATTTGGCAGTGTATACATTAAAAGTCAGTTAATAAAACAAAAATTTAATGGCTATAATGAGAAATCATCTTTGTTATTTATAAGGCAAAGCACACAAAGAGATCACTGCAAATTAGTGATATTTTGTAAGATATATTGCCACTTACATGAAATGAATTTTATGTAAAACTTATAATAATTCAAAAACAATGGGTTTGATTGATCAAGCTAGAGAAATTAGAAGGAAAATGTATAACAGTAAAATACAAGCGATTTTGAAAATAGCTTGTAAAGGCAGTTTAGGCTTGTGATTTCTGAATGAAAAGATTTCTTTCTGTGTAAAAAGGTAGAATGAAATCAAGGACTTTCAACAATGAAAAATTATTCAGCTAAATAAATGAAGGTAAATGAGCAACATATATATTGAGGATATTATGTTGAAGGAAATATATCAGCATAAGAAAAGTATATATGTTTTTACTTGCATCTCAACAAAATCCTAGAAATCAAAACTAAAATGGTGGCTTTCAGATGCTAAAATTCTGTGAGAAATTGGCTAACTAAGTCTAGAACTACAGATGTTTAGCTTGAAGATGTTTGGATACTCTACTATCACCATAATCAAAGATAACATATTTCAAAGTTTCTAAGAAAATAAGTCATAAGGGGTTTTGCCATAAATTGTTGAGGATTAGATGTCTTGGAGGATTAGCTAATTCTTTGTTGTTGATATTATTGCAACTTTTCCATTTTTCAACTATACAATTAAAAAAGAGAAAAAAAACAAATGAAAGCCTGAAAAATATATTTTCTAATACTGGTTTGCATTATGGAGTACTTTAGACATTTCTTTAATAAGTTAATGAAATGCATTCATTCTAGTTATTTATTATTAGAAAACTAGTGAATATATATATGCCTTATATAATATATACAAAAGATTTGATAAATAGAAAATGAGATACTACTGAAATCTTGAAAATAAATAAGTAAAAGCTTTGTTTCGTGAACAAAATAGAATGACAGTATTTGGGCAGTGTGCTTGTGTTACATGAGGCCAACCTGGATTCAGTTTCCCTGCTTCCACAAAGTTCCCCTGGGACCTGGCTGGAGTGATCTCTGAGCACAAAGACAGGAATAAGCCCATATCTAGTTATAATCCCCAAATAAAAAAATCTAATAAATTAATAAATACATAAATAAAAATACATAAAACCCTGTAAAACATGTAATCGAAAGAACCAGAGCAGATTAATAGCTCAGAAATTGTCACTCAGATATTGGAAATAAACAGAACTCAATAATTTATAGCAATGCCCTATAGTCAAGATTAAATATTTATTAAGAGAAATGTTCCAAAGTGTTGAACTAAAAATGGATAGCAATGTGTTATTTCTCTTTCTTTTAGAAATCAGAAGTAAAAAATTGGTGCTTAAAAATCAAAATATATTTGATGTTTTATCTCTTAAAGTTATGAAAATAATATTGAATAATCTGACACAATTTGATTATGTCTGTCTGTATGGCAATATCTAATTTTTGTCATTAAACAAATTGTCCTAAAATTCTCATCACCTTCTCTGAGTTAACTAAAAAAGTATTGTCTTATTATTTATTATGAGTCTTCCCATAACTACTTCTCTAGTTATGTCTTTATCATATGTTTTATGTGCCAAGTTCCATGATCAAAATGAGATATAAGTCAAGGAATTGTTATGGATAAATTTCAGTAATTAAAGAATAACTTGAAGGAAGTCAGATTTCTATAAATATCATTCCATGAATAAATAATTTATACATTATTTTAATTACTGTACTGTTATTTTACATAGGCATGGAGTGTTTTAATCCCTATAAGTATATTTTATAGGTCCTTTGTAGCAGTTTTAATTAATTTAAATAATATGGAAATAATTGATGACATCTAAGGTCATTGCAAAACAATAGAAATCTGTCATTGGTACACAATAATGATTTCTGATTTTCATATTCAATTATTCACAGAATTATTTTTACTCTTGTCTCAAGTAATTTACACCAGTAAATTAATTATTGATTAACTGGATTTTAAGTAATTACATGTGAAAAATAAGAGATATATTAGAAATGCACAAAATTAAATACTTGTAAGAAAGAAACTGGGAGAAATTAAACCAAATTCTACATCTGAAACATTTGAAAAGAAGCAAGAAAAAATGACACTGATATTTGGTCTATCTGTTTGGTCACCTTCTCTTCCCATCACACTCTGTAATTCAATTGGAAATGTGCTGAATTCAAAGTGATGTTTTTATTTATTGTTCCATTTTATTATTCTATGCTTGGATCTGTTTTCAGAGCAAAATAAGTTTCTGCCAAAATATAATCCTCATGATTGTTTTATTATTCATATTCAGTAACCTTGATTTCAGTCTTTCATAGAGTAAGAATGCTATGGAATTGCTATCAATACTTTGATATGGTAATGGGATAAGACAGTTGCTATAAATTGGGAACAAAAGTAAGGAAATTATAATCAGTGTGCCAGTTTAAAAAATTATTGTTAGAGAAAATAAAAGTGAATTATGGCTAGACCATATATAAAAAGAGAACTTGGCATCACAATCTGTTGTGAGGTCTGCCTGGAAACAAATCCACTATCTTGAATTTAAAAAACAAAACAAAACAAAACTTACAAATCAGGTTTGAAAGAAGCTAAATAGCTAAATATATGTCTTTAGTGATAATTCAGATATCAAGCAATGATTCTACAAAATGTGCATAAAGTGTCCAGGTCTTGATGAACAAGTAAAGTAAGCAAGTTACCTATTCATTCCTATCTTTCAATTTAATACCAGAGAAAGCTAAATGTCCACATAGCGTTAATTGAATGGGATATCTCACTTTTAGTTACTATCTTGACAACTTCCTCTTGCTAGTTTCAACCAGGTTATACTTAACAACTACTTTCTATTCATTGTAACATTTTTCATTGTTGTTTACTTAATGACAAATAACTCTTCATTTCTAATTTCTTCGGATAAATAGACTTTATTTTTCTCATTTAACTGACCTTTTGTTTAAAAAAAATAACAATAGGTCCACCAGTTATGTCCCAGAAACAACAACAACATTAAACCAAAATAAAAAATACCATTGAACAGATTAAGAGTGTCAAATATAATGTGCAATAGACACAGAAGTCAAAAGCAATTCAGTCAATAAAATATACACATAAGAATACTACTTGAGTTTTCACAATTATTTTAGAGCTTTTTTGATGAATATAATGTCAATATTATATGATTAAAAATTTAATAATCCTTTTATTTTAATTGTGTATACACAAGTAATATGCATCTATCCTCTTTCATTTATTATATAAGTTTCTGTCTCCAAGATTGTTTTTTTCCTTAGGGACACACCTGGCAGAGCTCAGGATTACTCCTGGCTCTGCACTCAGAAATCACTCCTGGCAGGCTCAAGGGAGAATAAGGGATGCTGAGAAAAAAACAGGTCAATCCTAGATTGGCCACAAGCAAGGCAAATTTCCTACCGCTGTGTTATCATTCAGGCTTTCCAAGAATTTTAATGCAGCTTTTTCAATCTGCTCTCACTTTATTATTGTCTTATATATCATTATTAGTTTTTCCAAATTTTATCCAAAACCCACATAACAGGACCACTATAGTGTCTGAAGGGACAGTATGGCAGTATGGTGGTTGCCTGTCATGCAACTGCCTTAGATTCGATCACTAGTACTACATATAGTTTTATGAGCAATGAAAGAAATGATCTCTGTGCACAGAGCCAGGAGTTATCACTGAAAACTATTGATTTTGGACAAATGCTAGTTCCTAGTATAATCAGATCAATGTATTGGGAAACTTCAACTATGCATACAAGTCTCTTCAATATTAAATTTATTTTTGGTTTTGATTTTTGGGCCACACTCAGTGACGCTCAGGGGTTACTCCTGGCTATGCACTCAGAAATCGCTCCTGGCTTGGGGGACCATATGGGATGCCGGGAAATTCAACCATGGTGAGCACGGGCAAGGCAGACTCCTTACCACTTGTGCCACCACTCTGGCCCCAAGGTTTAAAATTTTTGAGTTAAAATAATAAAGATTTTATTTTTAACAGTTTTAACAATATATCATCATGTGTATAATCTCTCAGCAAATAAAATATATAATACTAAGATTAACCACTTATGATAATCAAGACATGGTGTACAATGCTAATAATATTTTATTTGATAAATAACAAATTAAAAAACTTAGTGAATTTATAAATTATTTTTGAGGGCTGTTTTGGAAGAGGACCACACCTTGTTATGCTCAGGACTTACAGCTATGTGTTAAGGAGTATTTCTGGCAATGGTTGAGGAACTGTATAACTGTATTTGATGCTGGAGATTAAAATTGGTGGTGTTTATGAAAGGCAAGTGTTTTTTTCTTTTTTTCTTTTTTTTTTTTTTTTTTTTTTGGTTTTTGGGCCACACATGGTGACGCTCAGGGGTTACTCCTGGCTATGCGCTCAGAAGTCGCTCCTGGAAGGCACGGGGGACCATATGGGGAACCGGGGGATCGAACCGCCGTCCATCCTAGGTTAGCGCAGGCAAGGCAGGCACCTTATCTCCAGCGCCACCGCCCAGCCCCCCGAAAGGCAAGTGCTTTATCTTTACTCTTTCACGTCCCAAACATAATAAGTTAAAATAATTAACTGGGGCTGGACTGATAGCATAGTGGTAGGGTGCTTGCCTTGCTGACCCAGGACAGGCGAGGATTCAATCCCTGGCATTCCATACGGTCCCCTGAACCAGGAGTGATTTTAAAAGCAGAGCCAGGAATAACCCTTGATCATAGCCAGGTGTGGCCCAAAATACAAGAACAAAAGTACAAACAAAAAAAGAAAATAATAATAATAAACCTTCTTTCACTCAGGATTTTATGAGTTACGGCTAGGAGAAAGGTTCAGATTTCATAACTAGACTTACAGTATAACCTGGGAAATTGAGAACAAGCTAAGGCCAGACTGCAATTATACCTCTCCTCTTTCTCCCTTCTTGCATTTGTGTAACCTTTTCCTGTACATAGTATAAATTTACTGTTTATCTAACTAATTAATACAGATGGTAAATGAAATTAGATAATATTTTATTTTATAATTATATTTTTTTTAGAAAAAATGAAACAGAAAATGTTTAGTTGTTACATCACTTCCCGCTATGCTTAGAGGCTACACTTGATTCAGTGATTTAAGGTTACTCATTAAACCTTTGGAATGCAAAGCACATGCTTCATCCCACTGAAGTATCTACAAGAACCACGACATATTTTTGAAGAGTAGGGACACATCTGGCAAAAATGATGATAATTCCTGATTGTGTTTGGGAGACAACAGGAGATACTCATGATAAAACTCTAATAGGTCATGTGGAAGGCAACCACCTTACTTGCTGTACCCTAACTTATATGTTAATAGCAACTACAAAACCACATACTTATAATATGTCTTTTAGGAATTTAAGAATTACATTTTTAACTTGATTAAATCTGTACTAGCTCAGAAGGTACAACTGTGGTTTAAACCTAGTGAGATTATTTATTTGAACACCTAAACTCCATAACCTCTCCTTGTCGTAAGAGATTATTAATAAAGATGACCTGTTGGTTGAGTTAAAGAAAGCAAAGGGAAATTGTTTCAAGATTGCAAGTCTAGCATGTACATTATCTCTTTTCCTAGTAAACTCCTTCAAGTTGTCAGAGAATGTTTTTCTTTGGAAGAACATATCAAGAACAGAGCCAGAAAATAAGAGCTATTACCATCAGCAAGCCAACATTTAAAAAAAAGAAATTCCTAGAGAATAGAAAGCAGATGAGATCAGAGAAATGGAATTGAAAAATCCTTGAAGCATTTTCAGGAGACAAGCAGGGTAAACGTGCTGGGAAGAAGGGAGTGGCAAAAAGAAGCCTGAGGTAATTGACAATGTGATGAATGTTCTGACTGCCATGGACTCCACTGGGTTTCTAGCCACAGGTTACATATCCTACTCTGAATGCACTCTGATGGTCTGCACCACATATTTCTCCTTGACAATCAAGTCAGAGTGGGTACTACAATTCAAAAGACACACGGAGGCTACAGATAGCACCATTCTTAGGGAAGAGAAATATATTATAGAGAAAAAATTTATAGCATCCCTGAGTATGGAACAAACAAGTCATTCTCTTCCTACAATACTGGAGAATACAAAGCTCATAAGAAGTTTTTTAAGGGATTTACCTTTTCAACATTTAAATAGTTTCTAATAGGAATATATTTCTTGTTTAACAGTTATAATTTAAAATATTTCAATTTCTGGAACTCAGATATAGGTTTGTATTCACAGCTATCTGATCAAATAACAGATTGCATTCACTAGTCAAAACCCAGCCCTTGTATAACTTCATATATTAACAATAGTTGAACATAATGTAGAAATGTAGTATTAGAAGATGGATAGCAATGTTTTTGTTCACACAGTTTAAAATATGTTTGGCTTTAGGAAAGATGGCATTGTAAATGAAGCCAGAATTAACAGCATCAGCCTAAGGGCCAGAGACAGCCAGAGCTCAAAGGACTGATCACATGTTCAGCATATATAGCAGTACATGGTGCCCTGAGTGCTGCAGAAAAAAGATCTAAGCATAGAACCTAAAAGAGACAATATCCACATATTCCAACTCTTTCAAATAACTGGGTGTGGTCCCCAAATATAATTACCGTACTATATAGAGTGAGCTTAGGTCAACTAAATATTAGATAATATCAGTCAATGATCATTAGACTTACACCTTGCAAGTAAGCTCAATTTTACCGATGTTTTTATTTTTTTAAATGCAATGCTTTGGGAATATATATATATATGTATGTATGTATATATATATATGTTAATGATGTACCTAATATTGTATCAAGAGTTTGCTTTACATTGATGATCAAAGTTCTTTAATTCTTGAATATTCTATTTCTTTTCCAATCCCTATGGCAATGACTTATATATTCTGTGCTAATCAATTGGATTACACATCAATAATTTTCAGAATCTATGATCATGATACAGGTGCTACTTAAATCTGGTGAAGTTCCTTCCTGTGTTATTTAAGTATCGTGAGAGTTGCACTGAAAATTGAAGTATATAATTGCAGCTACTTTCAGGGTTCTAAGTTTTGAGAGGTCATGGGATCCTGGGTGCTCTTTAGTCACACGCATTCACTTAGTGTTTCTTCTTTATATTGTATTTGATACTTTGTTTTCCATCTGAACTCACTTTTATCTTCATTCTTTTGTATTTTGGAAAAAGGATATTAACGATATATTTAACATATCAGAGATGTCCAGAAATAGTAGTAGGAGCAGAAAATTTCTTCAGATTAAATTTAATGTGATTGCACACTCTGGGGAGTACTTGGCTCTGCACACACACACATATATTATATATTTTTCTGCTATTCTGGTCATAGAACTCTCAACCTCACAGTTATTGGAGTTGATGTCTTTTGTTTTCTTTATAGTCCATGAAAACGCACTGATTTTACTTTCTGTTTTTCTTGAAGTTATAAAGTGAATGCTTGCTACTGTTATTGATAATTTAATTGATTACTTTACATATAGAACTCCAGGTAACTACTGCAACTTAAAAATGAATAAAAGTATAGTGTTATCGCATATATTGAATGTTAAATATTTCATCAATCTACCTTCCAAGCAACAGCTCTTTTCAGGGAGAGTTATAATTGAAGATAGTATAAAAGTTCAAGTTGTGCCCTGATAATACGTTACTATATTATATAGAGTCTATAATGACTGCCTTTGGATAAGTTGATACGTGAACTCTAATTGACTGTATGTTTTAAAGTCTCTACACATATACACTCATATTCCCCCTGTACACACAGATAATATAATGTGTAGGGTATTTGCATTGCATGCAGTCAATTAGGCTTTAATCCCTGGCACATGTATGGTATCTTGAGCCTTGGCATGAGTGACCCCTGACTGCAATGATAGAAAGTAGACAGGAAAAGATGATGTGCATCCACGTATTTGAGAGCATCCCTATCTGGTGCAGAAAAAGATAAAATTTGAGTTGGGCAGAACTTGGTTTGTAAAGTAAGTCTCAACTCAAAAGCCAAGCTTTGGTGTACAATGTTTTCTAGTTCTAGAACAATGGCTCATGATTCTAATTTTTGTTTATTCTATTGCAAGATTATACCTGCTTCCAGTCAGACACATCATTTAGATTTCAACTCTAACTTATTTTACAAAATAATTTATTCAGTTTTATTTGGTTGTTGATTCGCAGGTAGCAACATTGCTATAGTAGAACTAAGATTAACTAGGCCACCCACATTTTATTCAAAAGCTATTAGTGTTATCGCTAATAATTCTCAGGGGACCACATGGTTAATGGAATAGGAATTGGGTCGACCATATGCAGGGATGTGCCCTAACTCCTACACTAGTTTTTTCTGGCAATATTTCAGAAATTTCTTGTGTAAAAAAATTTCTGGTAGATTTTGGGACAAAACTGCCTCATCCCTTACGTTATGAAGGTCTTATTTTCTTTACGTTATTGAATTCTAAGGTGTGAATAAAATTATTAGTATTTAAATTTTTTGAAATCCCTATCTTTTCTATGTCAGTCATTTTTGAATTGCTTGTGAGAGATATGATAAAACATAAAATTGAATCCCTTTTAGATGATTTTATTTTTGATACAATCTAGATAAAATTTTATCTGGATAAAATCTAGATGATTTTATTATGGAACTGTTTCATCTTACATCAGAAATGCATGGGAACAGAATATGAAAAAGATATAGCTTAACTACTGCTATTTTTGTATGTGTGCATGTGTTCTTAACATCTGACTCTATCCTATGATTAAGTCGATGCTGACATCGTTGCAGTTATCATTCTGCTCCCTCAGTAAATTGTACAATGTAGAATCATGGATTTTTTTCCTTGAGTACAAGCAAGCATATTACTTTGGTTAGGTCAGACTTCATGAAAAGCAGATAAAATCTCAAGTATGGGAAAGATTTCATTGGTGTTTCTCCAGGTTTAATGGCATACATGTAACAGAGTGAAATCAGAGAGGGACTCTGGGAATTCAGATAGGAACTATAAATTTGAAGTGCTTGCTTTTAGCTGCTGTTCGAAGACTAATGAGCACTCGTCCAACTAATAATATTTAATAAAATAAGCCTTAAAATTATGACAGTCAAGACCTGTAATTAGAGAGACAAAATATATGATTAATAAGAATATATCAGTTTGCGGTATTTGATTTCTTGGTGAGATTAAGGCTCATAGTGTGAATTTATATTAAAGACATCATTGAGAATATTTCAGTCAGAGTGACTTAACCTTGGGATCAGGTTTGAAGGAGGATTAGATATAAGGTGACATAAGCAACAATAACTAACTCCACGTAGACCTTGTTTGAAAGCTCAATAGAATTATAAAGAAAAGCACAGCTGGATGATGGTATTAGGAAAAAAATCACAAAGAAAAATAAACATCTTCTTTCCTCATTCCCCACTCACTCTCCAATTTCCCTTATAGTCTGAAATAATGGTTAAGCCCAGACCTACCACCTCCTCATGTTTCCCTTATTGTTGTTTTCTGACCCAAGAAAAATAACATCTAGAGAACTGTTTCAAAATATCGGGCAACAAGTTCCAAATGTTTTCATTCTCTTAATGAGGCTCATGTTCTCAGTAAAACTGAATCTCATGTGGTCTTTTGAGGAAAGAAGTGCTATCAGATAAATTGATTTTAATTTTTTTTAAAATTTTACTTTAAGTACATGTATTACAGAGTTGGTATAGCTGACCATAATGCATTGTTTCTAGGTAAATAGGAGATAATTTATTGTAAAAAATAAGGAAAAAAAGAAATAAAGAAATGAAAATAAAGAGTACAAAAAAGCAAATTTTTGAAAATTATTATATCCCGAGCCTATTATTACAACCGCAGGACAAAGAATGTTCCTGAGTAGAACCTTAAGAAGTCTTGCCAAGTGGCACTTACAAAATGGCGTCCCTCCTTGTCTATAACTCAGGTCCCAATAAGTCATACAATGAATTGGAGCCAACTCCAACAACATTGTTCTCCTTCAGTCACCAATGTTCCCAGTGTGCACACTATACCACCACCTGCTCCCTGACCTGCCAGTAAAATAGGCTAATTTTAAATTTAGAATTTTATAGATTGGATCACTTGATTCTATTTTTATTGACTTTGGTTTGGATATTTGGATATTTAGTTCTGTCCTTTTTTTTATCTCCACTAATGCATCTGATGAGACCTCTTGACCCCTGGTTCCCAATCTTTCTTATTTTTCCTCCTTAATTTTTCCTTTTCTTTGGGGGGGGGTGGTTTGGGTCACACCCGGGAGTACTCAGGGGTTACTCCTGGCTCCATGCTCAGAAATTGCTCCTGGCAGGCACAGGGGACCATATGGGCACTGGGATTCGAACCGATGACCTTTTGCATGAAAGGCAAACGCCTTACCTCCATGCTATCTCCCGGGCCCCTTTCCTCCTTAATTTTATAGAAAAATACAGAAATTAAGTAAAACAATGTAATTAATGTCCCAAGATTCTATTAAAAAAATAAAAGGTGGAAGGTCCTATCTAAAAGATTAAAAAAGAGGGGTGGCAGTTTTATTCATTAGATATCCTTGGAAAATAGGCAAACATGATATCCTTTAAGATCTATATATTATGTTTGTCTCTTGTATGACAATTGAGGGAAGTTGCATATTTTCTTTTAGTTACGTTATACATGATAAATGGAGGAGATGAAAGGTAAGAGAGGCTAGAGATAAGTAGGTGTTATAATTTCATATAATTGTGGGGGAAATTATTCATAGAACTCAAATTAAAATATTGCAAATATACATTGTCTATTTATGTAAGGTTCTTATTTACTTTTGCGATAATGCCTAATTGTATTTTGTTCAATTTACTACTTTCTGAGATACTGTTATAATTATATATCTATATATTTATAAATATAGTTTGACATTCAAAAGAAAATCTTCCTATATATGACTTATCATAGTTAAAGTGTAGGAAAAGTTGTCTACTTTACATTTTGTTTTATAGGTACACATTTAGTAGACATTGGGTTATATGCATCATAATGATATCCAGAAATTTCCTATAATCTTGCCATTTTTTGCTAATTTCAATTCCATTATTTTCCTATTTCAAAAATTAATCAACATATAGGAATATTTTTGCCAGATTATCTTTTTCATCTTCCTAACAGATTAAATTTTTGAGAAAATAATACTTTTCAAACAGTGAAAAGGTCTTTTCAAATATTTCATTAAAACATAATATCTCCCATGACAAAAAAATTAGTTACTATTATTAAATTCAATATCTTTTGGAAATTGAGGAATAGAGTTGAATTATTTTCAGAAGAATTCACAGTTGAATATCAATGACCTTGCAACCTCTGTCCTTTATTCTGTTCATATTACATGCCTGAATGAGATACCCCTTTTAATGTTCTACACACCATAGTGCTGAGAGAGCAGGTGTTGCTTAGATATTTACTATACATGATATACTATAATAATATACTATATTAACTATTTACTCAGTTTTTGAGGATTATAAATTGAAATATATAACTCCAGTGACATTTTGATCCACTATTTTCTATGTAAGTAACTGAATAAATAATGTCTCTTAATTAATTCAATCAGCTTCTATATCTTTGTAATTTGAAGCAGGAAAAAAACATACACTAAAATGTATTGGGATTAACTAAAAGTATGAACATACTGTACTTAAAAATGGTAGGTATTCTTGTACAGTTGAGTTACACTAGAAATATTTGATTTATAACATCCTTGCAATTCAATATTCGATGCTTCTATTGATCTCTAATATATTCTATTTCCCATTTATAATTTTCCTCAAAAATAAAATGCCCAAAGTCAGCAATAACCCAGTATACCTTGAGGCTTATATATGCAAGCATGTATTATTATTTTTAGGTAAAATCATTTATCTTAGATAAAATTTATTTTAAATAAAATAATTCTTAAATCTCTCAAATAAAATATCTCTAATATTAAGAAATAATAGTTTTTCTATCAGCAGCAAATATATTAACTACTGGTATCTCTTTCTTTTTTCTGACATAAGTACCTTATTCACAATTATGCTAGCTATCACCAAAGTAAGTTTGTTCAGAAGTATCTGTTTTGGGCCACACACACATAAAAAAAGATATCAACTAAGACAGTTGACTTTCAATCACTAAACATTGTTTGATTTTTGGCAGTCTATATGGTTCTCTGAGGAATGCCAAGTATAATCCTGAATGCAGAGGCAGGAATAAGCCCAGAGTGTCACTATGTATGGACCTCACAAACATTGTTTTATAGCAGTTTATTTTTGTTTTGTTTTGTTTTGCTTTTGCTTTTTGGGTCACACCCGGAGACACTCATGTGTTACTCCTGGTTATGCACTCAAAAATCTCTCCTGGTTTGGGGGACCATATGGGCCTCTGGGGGATCAAACCACAGTCAGTCCTAGGTCAACATGTGCAAGGCAAATGCCCTACCAATTGTGCCACCACTCTGACCCCTTACGATGTTAATTTTAGTTTAAATAGACATTTTACTTATAAAAATATTGTGTTTGTTTTGGGGCCACACCTGGCAGCACTCAAGGGTTACTCCTGGCTCTGTGTTCAGAATTCATAGGTGCCATTTGGAATGTCAAAGATTGAACCATTGTCAGCCACAAGCAAGACTAATGCCCTACCTGCTGTTCTATTGCTTGACCCACAAAGAAAACAAAAATTAATTAGATATTTCTAGATATATACAACCATAATGTTACATGTTATGCAATTCTGATGAAAAATAAACTCACAAAGATTAAATATTTAATTAATGAATTTATTTAAAACAAAATATAATCAGGTACTTTTCCCCCTCAATCATTATAGAAAAATTCAACGAGCAAATGATGTAAAGATCCCTGATTAAATATCTGAATCTATATCTTTTTCCTTTTAATGTCAGGACTTTAGAGATCAAGTTTCTATAAAATCATATGAAACAAAAATTTGAAAGAGAGGGACAGAAAAATTGTGAAGTGCTATATAAAAATATCTAATTTTTGGTAATATAATCCTTATGACATGTATATCTTGTTTTTATTTATTAAATGGATAGGCCATAATTTTGATACATTTATTGTGCAAATATTATCATCACTATGAATTACAAAGAGGACGTTAAGGAAATTAAATGTTTTTTATCAAAATTTTTGAATTCTCCCAAGTGGGTGTCTTCCTGGGGATTTTTGCCCAACTGTTAAATCTTCAAGCAACTAATCACTAAATATAAAAATAAAGTAACTCATGTTTGATACATATGTATAAAGTGCCTCAATGCGCATGTGCTTAAATAACACAAAGATAAACACATACTAAGCTATATGTTTATTTATCTACATGCATACCTATGTAAGTATGTACATATCCATATGCATATATGCATATATTTGCTTATACATTGATTTTCTTTGAGAGCTTTAACCACCAGATCTCAGGGAATATTCCTGCTCAGTGTTCGGTGTTCTCTTGTAGAAGGGTTCAGGAGCCATATGAAGAACTGGGAATAAAACCATGATTTGTTGAGTAACAATAAAGCAAGCACCTAATTCTTGTGCTATCACCTTTGCCTCAGAAATAAATAATTAAAATATGCTTTCTTACTGTAATTATTTTTATTCCATTTTGATTTGAAGTGAAAACTTAGTGAATGAGTTACAACTAGTTTGGTTTGAGCACAGAATTACAAAGTGTTTGACATAGGTTTTGAATCAATTTGACTGAGCCTAAATTGATTCAGTAAGAATTAAAGTCTGCTATTTACCAAGGTCCTCCATTCCAATGTCTTTATTTGTAAAAGGGAGACAAGAGCTATGTCATAAGGTTATAGCAAGGACAAAAGTAACCAAGTTCATTATGTCACAGCCAGTTTAAGCCTGATTTATAATCATTATTGATCACATGGAAAGTGCAAAAAAGTACTCAAATTATGGAGAGGTGAGGACTTCGGCATACTAAAAAAGGGATACTTATTCAAGACAGGAATAGCTCTGTAAAAATGACCAATAAGTTCTTACACTAAATATATTACTTTCAAAAACTAACTAGAAATGAAACATAATGTATTGGTATATAACTTAGTGGCATTTTTCCATGAAACAGACTAAAACAATTATATTGCAATTATCTTAAAAACTGTGCCATTGAGTCATAAATTTTTGTAAATTATTTAAATACCAAAGAAAATATGCTTAACATGTTTATTAAGCAAACATGTTTTTTTTTACAAAGATGAGTTGTTTAGAGGCTGTAACAATAGCACAAAGGTTAGGGTGTTTGCCTCACACTCAGATTACCTGGAATGAACTCTAGTTCAATTCCCTGCATCCCCTATGGTCCTATCAGTTCACCAGTATTGATTTCTGAGAGCATAGTCAAGAATAACCCTGAGTGCCACTGGGTGTGGTCCAAAAACTAAAAAAAAACAAACAAGATGAGTTATTCATACTAAAAATCAGATGCAAAAAGTTTATGGCCCTAGCCAATGAAAATATAAAATATTACTTTTAGTATTTTTTAAAAGATAAAGATAAAGGATGAGTGGAGGAATACTCAAATTTTAAATAATTTATATTTTAATTCAAATTAGTTTGCATTCAATAGTTGTGCTAATATAATATTCCTTTTGGTAATTTAAAAATATTTGGATTAAATTATATGACTAAATTCTTAAATTTTGTATTTCTATATCTCCTTACATGAGTGTGCATTTTATCTAGAATGTGATTGATGATTTTTAGTAAAACAAGAAAGAGAACATTTCTACAATTCAATTTTTCTGCACAGTGTCCTGTTATAACTTCTATCTCACAACCTAAAGTTATGTGGGTCAGGTAGTACATGAATATGTTAACTCAATGTCTCATAGAAAAACAAAAAGAGATATAACAGCAATTTATTAGGACTGGTACTGAACAATGCTTAAATATGATTGCCTGTGAACTTTCCCATAGCATACAAAATAAGCTTTCTTTTTTTTTTCAAAATAATAGTATCTTAAAAAATAAGAGAAAATGTCAAAATTAATAATGAATATTAATGTGTTATTAAGTAAAATGTATTAAATAAAATATAAAATATTAAAACTTAATTATTTAAAACATGTTGGTCCCTTTAAGCTATGCTCAGAGCTTATTCTTCTTTCTGTGCTCAGGAATCACTCTTGGTGGTCTTGAAGGACACTGTTTTGTGTTGGAAACTGAACCCTTATCAAATCTATGCAAGGCAAGAGGATGTACTGTCACTTTTGCCATTTATTATGATTTTTAATCTTATATGGATTTTTGTTGTTGTTGCTTTTTGCTTTTTTTGGCCAAACCTGGTCACATTCAGGGAATATTTCTGACTATGTACTCAAAAATCACTCCTTTCTTTGGGGACAGTATGGGACGCTGGGGATTGAACTGAGGAATTGAGGTCCGTTGTGGGTCCTTGTAGGGCAAACACCCTGCAGCTGTGTTATTGTTCTTGCCTCAAGATTTTTGATTGAATATTTAAAAGTTCTTTATAATAAAACCCAATGCAGAACTTATGTAAATGTTTAAATATATTGATCGAATAGCTTCACTTATTTGTTTCGTATCTTTAAATGATTTTAAATATAAGAATATATATCTGTAAAATGAAAGGATGATGACACACATGATGGCAATAAAATATAACTTGCCATTTTGTGATGAGATGGTAGTTAAATAATTTATGCTTAATATCTACATTATTGTCTAGTATACATAGCGATTTTGATATTTTGATAAACATTTCTATGACTTTTGTCTGATGGTGAACTTGCAAATATCTCCAACGAAGTTTAAGAGAAAAAAAATTTTGTCATGTTTAATAACCTGTTTTTCTTTAGTGTGAATACTTTTATTTATGTTATAGGACCATTATTATAGTTATTAAAGCTGTAAACCCAGGGTAGTATAATTTCTTTTTCTTTTTCTTTCTTTTTTTTTAGGAAAGATTCTAGGATGAGAAGGAGGGAAAGCGAGGAAGAGAGAAAACCACTAATAATATAATATTATTAGCTTTCCTTACTGAAAAAGCTTCCAATATATTGGGAGATTGAGAGTTGGGGGGAGAGAGAGAAAGAGAGTGGGGAGGAGAAGAGAGGAGAGGAGAGAAACAGAGTAGAGGTGAAGAAAGAAAAGAACAGAAGTTCTAAGAGAGTCTCTCCTAAGTAAGTGATACTATCATCACCCTAGAGATTGATTGGTTATTTGGGGAAGACTACCAGTCATGGTTACAACTAGGTTTCAATTGAAGAGGTGCTGAGTAAATGAGAGAGAGGAGAGAGAGAGGGGAGAGAGAAGAAAGAGGAGAGAAGGTGAGAGAGGGGAGAGAGACAAGAGAGAGCAGAAAGAGGGAAGAGAAAGGAAAGAGCGCATAATTTCTTTCACTGTTTATATTTTTGGTTTTTGGTTTTTGGGCCACACCCTGGTGACACTCAGGAATTACTCCTGGTTCAGAAATTGCTCCTGGCTTGGGGGACCAAATGGGAAGCCCTGGGATCACACTGCGGTCCGTTCCTAGGCTAGCGCAAGGAGGCAGACGCTTTACCCTTACAACACCACTCCATCTTTCACTGTTTTATCAGCTAAATTCCTTAGCTTATTTTAACAGTCTTCAATATTATGCTTTTAGGAAAAATCACTATTAAAGTAAATCTTTAATAAAATAGAAGAGAATATAATATAGACTTCTGTTAACAATTAATATAATGGATATTTTACTTTAGACATGTTAGGATGACAATTACAAATTCAATAAATGTTACCAAATTTACTAATCAGTGTATTTAAGGAAGTTCACATGATTATTATAGCAATAAGTGCCAAAAATATTTGACAAGACCTAATAGCAATTTATTTAGTTATTTATTTATTTTTATTTATTTATTTTTTTTTTGGTTTTTGGGCCACACCCGGTGACGCTCAGGGGATACTCCTGGCTATTCGCTCAGAAGTCGCTCCTGGCAGGCACGGGGGACCATATGGGGAACCTGGGGATCGAACCGAGGTGTTAGCGCAGGCACCTTACCTCCAGCGCCACCACCCGGCCCCCTAATAGCAATTTATAATTTAAAAAAATTCTCAGCAAACTAGACATAAAAATTAATCTCATTTTTTAGAGAATTAGTAATATGTGGTCAAGAAGAGATCTCAAATGGTTGACCATATTCCTGGCATGTGAAATACCCTGAGATTTTTTTAATGGGTGGAGCACACTTGGCAGTTTTCAGGACTTATTTCTGACTTTGTGATCATAGTATTTCTGTTGGAATTTAGGAGACAACATGGATTGCCAGGGATGTAACCTGGGTTGGACATATGCAAGGTAAGTATTCTACTCAGTCTGACCCCAACGAAATTCTGCATTTAATCCCAACATTCCATGCCTTTTCAAGTACCACTAGATAGAGCCCTAGTTGATACAAAGCAGCCCTAAAGTGATCCTGGTGACCCCTAGCACCACTTGGTGTAATTTCTGCAGTCTCCGAGAGTAGCCATGCTAGATGCAGTTTTATGATCCTGTTGATCCCACCAGACACCAAAGTATCACTACCGTTAGCTCAAACACCACTAAACCACACCATAAGAACTGGCCGAAGCTCTTGTAAAAGTGACATCCTTTTAAAAAATATCAACAAATCGCTTAAAGCTAGCAAAACAAAAAGAGGTTAATATAGACATAATCTTAATAATATGAAGTCAGAAAAAGGATGTTCCTTCTCACCACTCATTTTTAATATTCAGTAGGAAACCTTAGCTAACACAATAACAAAAATAGGATTAGGTACATGGAAGTCAGAAGTAAACTGCCTTTTTGTCATGATCACTAATGCAGAAAATCCAGAAGAATCAATGAAAAAAGGAAATTCTCCTTCAACTTATGAACATGATTTTCAATCTTCTCTCTAGCTAACTATCTATCCATTTGTAAAAAGCAAGCATCAGATGAAATACAGATACTTAAACAAACAGAAGATGATAGTTCATGTGGAATTTAGAATAACTGGATAAATGAATGTGATGGTTTACAGGGGGATAACTATATTAACATTATCCCTAGAGTATAATGGAAAGGAAAGAAAGAGAGGAGGGGGGGAAGGAGAAATAAAGATGAGATGGAAAGTCAAGGGGACAGAGAGATGTTAAAGAATGCTAGACTGAAATATCCAAAGCACAGAGTTAACAACCATGAAATAATAAATTTTAAACTTCAACAACCAAACCAGAATAAACCTTTCCAACTTACTATAACTTGCTATAACCTGGCCCCTGAAACAATTTTAGGTGTCTTTATCAATAGATACATTCAACCATTATTTTGTAAAAGACGGCATTAAATCTTTATGAATAATAAAGATTTAATTTCTTTAATTTCTTGGGAGTTGGGGGCCTCGGATCAAAATCATGGGGCATTTATTCAATGTCCCTTTAAAAAACTGATGGTTTTGAGGCTAGTAGTCACAGAATTGCTGAGTGATGTTGTCGTGGACTATATAAATCACTCAACACTTATGCTTTTCTGGTGCCAATTTTTTTGACACGAAGTTTGTCAAAATTCTGGCCCAATAGATATGTGCTGACAATTTTAAAAATAGAGATTTGGAGAACTTTAAAGAGGAATTAAAATGCAGTCAGTTTACACTAGTGCTCATCACATGTTTTGCTTTTGTGATACCCTGGTTTTGATCCATTAGCTCATAGATACAATGACTCCTACTGCTACTTGTTGGGGCATTTATGACCAGGATTAAGTCTGAGCAGTATAATGACTAATATAGACAGCAATTAAAAAAGAGGAAATTATTTTTATTTATTTAGAGATTCATTACTACAATTTTAACTCTAAATGATCTAGCTGTATAGAGTATATTTTCTCTCCAGATACATACATACATACATACATACATAAACCATATCAAAATATTTCCAATTATTTTCCATGCATAATACGATAATATACCCATGTTGAATACCATACATACTCTGTTAATTTGTAATTAATGCATTCCAATCAATTAATGACTAAAAAAGTTTAATATGGCATTTGAGTTTATTTTAATTTAATCCCTCATTTAGTGATTCTTGAAAGAAAATTGAATTGGCATCTAGGTCAAAAGTGCCATATCACCATATTCTATTCTTTCTTATCTAAGAGTTTTCTTTCAGTGAGTATTAACAAAACTATAAGTTATCACTAATTTGTAAAGTAATTTTAAAATATTTTAGCCTAAATTTTTCTTCTAAAACTAATGCTTTAAATTAAGTCAACTTATATTGTGATTATATCATCATAATGCACACAATTATAAAATGCTTCTTTTATGCTTATCCACTTTAAAATTCTCATCCTCTCAGTTTTTTTTCATAATAACAATTTTTATTTTAAACATAGTGGCTTACATATTGTTGACAATAATATTTTAGGTACATGTTAACATAAAATCAGGGGAATTCCCTTCACCAAATTGTCTTCTCTCTGCCTCTCTTCCCATCCTACCTCACAAGTTTTCCTCCCTCACCCCCGGGGCTACCAGGTTAAGTGGTCCCCTCTGTGCCTAGCTAACTACTTGATGGTCCTACACCTGTTTAGCCTTGGTACTTCCCTTATACCCCTCCCCCAATTGGGATGCGGGACTAGTTAGTTCAAGTCATGTGGTTTTGTTTGAAGTGGAGAAAAGTAATAACCTGGAGAAGAGAAAGAAAAAAGAAAAAAGTCAAATACTCTGGAAATGGACGGAGACCTTCTAGAGTGTTTCATCCTTGGTTTGAGAGATGTAGGGGAAAAAAGAAGGTGAAGCACTACAGCAGTACCTAAAGCACTGTCAAAGTATCCTGTGAGCATTCAAAAAAGAAGAAAAAAAAGGAAAGAAAAAAACAGGAAAATAAATGAATAAATATAGATGGAGATATCCACTTTAATTGCCAAACTATCACTATGAAATCAACAATAAAAATATATTAGTGAATAATATTAATGATTTCTTGCTCCTTTATCAAAGGTTAAGTGACTGTATGTCTGGGGGACATTTTCTGAGTATTCAAGCCTATTCCACTGGTCAGAGGGCCTGTCCATGTTCCAATACCATGCTGTTTTGATAACTGTTGCTTTGTAGTAAAGCTTAAAATTGGGGAAAGTAATTCCTCCCATGTTCTTTTTCCCAATGATTGCTTTCGCTATTCTAGGGTG
>PVKC010008919.1:0-13442 GCA_004027635.1 Crocidura indochinensis
TCATCAGGGAGATGCAAATCAAAACAACTATGAGGTACCACCTCACACCACAGAGAAAAGAGCTGGAAGTTCCAGCTCACCCCAGAAAGCTCAACACAAAAAGTGGTGAGCTTAGTTAGAGAAATAACTACATTTTGAACTGTCCTAAAAATGAGAACCTATGAGGGACATGGAGAGCCTGTCTAGAGTACAGACGGGGGGTGGTTGGGGAGGAGGGAGATTTGGGACAATGGTGATGGGAACATTGCACTGGTGATGGGTGTTGTTCTATACATGACTGAAACCCAAACACAATTATGTATGTAATCAAGGTGTTAAAATAAAAAAAGAAAAAAATATATATATACCAAATTCACAGCTTTTCTTAAAAACACACAAAATAAAATAGCCACGGAAAAATTCAGACTTGCCCACATTTCAATACTTGAGTTTCATATTGGAATATACTTCAGGCATCCCCAAAAGTTTTTTGAAAATTCTTAGGGGACATAAATTGGATCTGTCCTTCTTTGGGGATTCCAAACTCTGAACTCACCAATCTTCAGCACACTAACAGGAGACCCAGACTTAGATAGCTGGAGTTATTTAACTCAAAAGCCCAAAGGAAATCGGAGTTTTTCACGGATCAACTCCACAAGTCCTATATTTCTAGATTCACACCTGGAGAGAAGGTGTGGCTTTTAACTTTTACAACTTCTCGTTCTCGTTCTCCTATGGTTGCTACTGCTCAGCTACTTGTGCCATTAGAGTGGACTTATTTACACAACAAGCAACCTCGCACAATTGGGCCCTATTTGGAATTGCTTGCTGCTCTTATCCTCAAAGCAAGTTGCAGAATGATTCTTTGTTAGGTTTGACCCTTAAATAATAGTCTGGTCAATTCCAGAAAAGGAAGTAGAATGAATACTACCTCTCAATGAACCCTATCAGATTTTTCAAGAGAAGTTTTCTCCCTTATCCTTATGTAAAGACCTGGAATATTTTCTGAAAGACACATTTTGTAATTTCTTCAATTATCTATTTTCCCTTATACAGGATGCCCTATGTTTTACACTGATGGGTCATCACCAGGAAAAGTGAGTATCATTGACCTTTCACTGGCCACAACAGTGAATTACAAGCAATTCATAAGTGGAACTTCCTACTTTAAATTACTATCACATATTTCAGAGCCATGCAGCATAGTAAACAGCTGAGCCTATATGGTTGCCATTTTCCTTGGAATTACTACTACTTCCCTAAATGCCCATAACCACGTGGTTCAGGAATTGTTTCAGCAATTACAAGCTCTTCTAGAAAAGTGTTCTGAGCCAATCTTTATCATTCACATGAACCCATTTGGCCTCCCAGGGCTGATGGGTCAAGAAAATAAAACTGCCAACTATTTATCCATACCAATATTGAGACACCTGCAGAAGTAATACATATAAACATCCACAATATTATAATGCCTATATATATTATTTTAAGATTGGCTGATTACTTTTACCAGAACCATTAAGGAGGACATTAACAGGTCAGATCCATTGGGACATAAGGCAAAGTGTCAGAAAAGTTTGGAGAAATTATAAAAGCCTTGTGGGCAGGACAACTAAGGCATAGCAACCCAAAAGACTTTAAGATGACCATTGTAAAAACTACATTACCAGTTTGCAGAGCTCAGCCAATAAGATTCACATAAACTACTTCTATTTCTGATGGATGGTCTTCATCAAATCTTGAACAAAGGTAATAGGCAGAAAAGACATAAAGAAGAAAATAGTGATCATCTTGTTAAAACAAGCTTGACAGGGATAGATACAAGCATTTTAATGAGTCTATTATTGCTACACTTTTCCAAGCCCAGTTGAAGTCCACAGTTCAATGCCTCACCTGCCACCAAGAATCTTGGACATTTGAGATATTTAATCATTTATTTTTGCCTTTAACATGTACAGATAAAAGCATGTTGCAAGTTTGCCATAAGTTATTTTTCAAAAAAGAACAGAGACAAGAATGGGGTTTATTACAGTCACTGCACACAGCAAAATTCTTTAAAAAGAACAGAAATTTGGAAATTACCACCTGTGCTTTTAATACACCTGAAATGATTTTCCTATGATGGTAAGTGGATGAAAAAACTACAGACTTACATGGACTACTTTAATTTAGAAAACTTTGACTTGTTACAGTATGCTATGGATTCTAAGGATAAACTTATTCTCTGTTTTGAACTATCATGGTCAAATGGAAAAGGGCCATTGCATATTGCCTATGAAATATTCTGCAGCTTATATTATTTTTTATATATAAAAGACATGCAGTATTGATATATGAAATAGGTATAGAGTGTATTGATGTATGAAATAGGTATAGAGTCAAACACTTACTCATAATAAATCATGAATACATTAATTGAAAATTATACTCACATCCACTTATGTGACCATGCATGAAGTTATAACCAGTTTAAGAAAAAATTCTCATGTCTGTTTAACCATGAGTATTTAGTTTAGACAAAGGTGTTCAAAAATATAGAATGGAGAGAGAAAACAGTCTCTGCAATAAATTGTGATGGGAAAATTAAATAGTTCCATGAAACAAACGAAGCTAAATTCCTGACTTATGCCATTTCAAACAATTAATTTATAATGGGAAAAACTTAAATATAAGATCTAAAATAATAAAAATTCCTTGAAAAAGCATAGGTATTAAATTCCTTAAAATTGGTCTTAGCAATAGTATTTTTTTTTTTTGGAATATGGCTCTAAAATCAAAGAAGCAAACAAAACTAAACAAGTGGGAAAATATAAAACAAAAAGAATCAAATGCAAGAAACAAAGTAACAAAATGAAAAGCCAATCTCAAAGTTTGAGAAATTATTTGAAAATTATGGTTCTTAGGGTTTAATTTCGAAATTATAATTTCAAAAAACACAAACCAATTGAAACAATACAAAGCCAAATAATTTAAAGAATCACGAGAGGGTCTCAATAACCATTATCTGAATAACCAAAGAAAGCATAAACACCACAAACAGACCTTTTATATAATCTCTTACTTTGTGTGATTTCCTATTTAAGTGGTTTTTATTTTTTGCTTTTATTTGGGGCGGGGGGCACATCCATTGGTGCTCAGGGGTTACTCCTGGCTCTACACTCAGAAATCGCTCCTGGCTCAGGAGACTATATGGGATCCCAGGATCAAACCTGTGTCTGTCCTGGGTTAGTCATGTACAAGGCAAATGTCCTACCGTTGTGCTACCACTCAGATCCCTCCATTTAAATTTTTTGTTTTATGATTATTTTTGTTTTTGACTTTTCTATTTTTTTCATCCCATTCAAGCATTCTGCATTGGGCTCTGAAATATTTTATAATTTGTTTGTTTTGTGGGTGCCCACACCCTATGGAACTCGGGGATTACTCCTTTCTCTGTGCTCAGAAACACTCCTGGCAGGCTCGGGGAACTGGGATGCTGGGGGGATCAAACCCACGTCAGCTGTATGCAAGGAAAATGGAATGCAAAGAAAATACCCTTTGTGTTATTGCTTCGGCCCCACATTTTATAACTTTTAAGTGTTTGTCAGATAATGCCAACATTTATGTTTTTTTGATATTAAACGATGTTAATGTTCTACCATGCAAGATGAAATTATTCTGATTCTTCATATGCTAAATAAATATAAATTGCATTCTGAACATTTTGAACATTCTATTTTAAAACTCTTGGTCCTGTTTAATTCCTTTATAGAATAGTATACCTCTAATTAGCAAAACACAAAGTAACTCCAATTTTATGTCATTCTTAGTGAGTAGAAAGGACAATCTTTTTATCAGTATTAATAGATATCAAAGTTAAAAACACAATATGCCAAATCTTAGTTATATACAAAAATACAGAAAACACACTAACACACAATGCAGCAATAAATAAATCAATATATTTTAAATCAGGTATGTAGATTGGTTAAAATTATAAAACTGATTAAAGTAATTTATGATATTTAGTAGTTAAAATTATACAATGAATATGATATATGATAAATATTCAATACATAAAAATTAAAATTAAACTAGTATTAAAGTTAATATATTATGAATAGAATGCTCTAATTTTAACTCTAGCTTATTTAAATACAATTATTCATTGGTTTATTACTTTTTTACAATATTATGGAGTTTTAAGGGTTTCTTGTTAAACATATTTCAAAATACTTTGACATGTATGTCATGTACTTCTCACTACTGCCATCACCAAAATCTAGTGCCTTCACACCATCAAAAGATCTTTATTCATTCCTATCACCTGCTTCCCTTTTTCTTTAGCAACCAGGATTAACCATTTTCATTGAATCTATGAGTTTTTATTTGCCGGTTCATTTGTTTTATTCATGCTCTGCAGGTGATTAAAATATAACTATTTATTATTAGTAAAGTTACCTTAAGCTCAATTCATTTTTGACTTAAAAGGCATAGTTTTATCAAATTAATGTGGATGTAAATAAAAAACTTTTTGAGTGCTAAAGCAAACTTTAAAATAGCACTGTTCATACAAAGTTTTAAATCAGGCTAAACACAATATCTTTTAGGTAAATGACAGACTGCTAGTCAGAGATTCATAAAATATTGGTATTGAGGTCACCTTTTGAAAGTCAAGGAAGGAGAGTATATCATTGGACAGAGCTACCAGAAATCCTATTTTATTTTTGGAACTAATTACTTAGAAGATTTTATACTCCTTCAATTTAAAAGAATAAAACAGCAGGATAACATGTTTTGTACATTCTCTTGCTTGTATAGTCTATTTAACAATAAAATATTTTAATGCAAACAACCCTATGTCTCACTCAAGATGTTGATAGTTTGCACATTTTTATTTACCCTCACAAAAGAGGTTTTGATAAAAACCTTCCTTTACTTGTTTAAAGAAAACAATGTGCCCTTTGGTTTTCTGAAAGTCAAATCACATAAAATTCTAGAGTTAATATACTTTTTCCAACTAAATGCACCTGTCCTCTGTTTAAATATGGTTTATTCTCACCCACTATCTACAGCTCATCTACTACCATTCTTAATCTGTGAGAAATACTATACAGTAGCCAAAGTTGGAAGCCAAGCATTGCTGGTGAGCAGAACATTTTGCAAGTATTCACTTTCTGATCAAACAATCTCATCTGTAGTTCCTTGTCCTATAAACATTCTACTTGGCAGCACTGGTGAGATTCAAGTTTCCTCTTTCATTTTCTAATTAACTTGTGATGTGTTTTTTCAACATTCACAAGGAATTTAGCCTAAGAGTAATTTGTCTCTTCAGGTGGTATTTCTCACATTCCAGATGTTAACATACCTCTTAACCCCTGATCAGTTTAACAATAGCACAATGGGCCTATGACAGCTACCAAATGAGTTGCAGGATATAGTTAGTAAAGGACAATCCTAGATAGAGTGACCATGTAATTGATTATCTGACCTGGAACACTTCATGGAATGAAAGGGGACACTGTTAACAATTAGACTGGGGAAGCATGCATAAAGTCAAGTCAAGTATTTTCTAGGGAAAACGCGATGAAAGGCCTTCTTGAGAGAGACAAAACTTACTCCATGAGCAGCCAGCTAACGGCAAACCTGACCTGGAAGGTTGTGTTTCAACAGATTAGCCATCCTAAACAGAAGCCATTCTTGATGGGAAATGTACCTACCTCTGTATTCACACAACATAATTAACAATCATATCCCTGGTGACCAGAACGCTTGGCAAATCTGTCTGCTAGGCTTCATCGCACAAAGTGGGTACATCTTTAAATGAAAGTGGGCTTTCTCAGAAACCTGCTCAAAGCAACTAGCACCAAACTATTATCTATCTGAGAGTAAGACTGTATTTTCATTTTAAGAAGTTAAAGTATCATTAGAAATAATACAAAATATAGTGTCTTGTGTTCCACTCTGTATGGGGTCATATATGAGACAGAAAATATCAAAAGGAGAATACAGGGCTGGAAATGTAACACAGTTAGAAAGGCACTTTGTTTTACATGTGACCCACCCAGATTCAATTCCTGGGACCATATGTGGTCCCCAAACACCACCAAGAGTCATCCCTAAGCATAGAGTCACAAGTAAGCACTGAGCACCACCCAATGTGGTGCTCACACACACACACACACACACACACACACACACACACAAATAAGGAGAAATAAACTGCTCCTAGTGCTGAGAGGGGAATTACTGGCACAGGTTTCTAAGTAATTACAATATAATTAAAATGAGATTTTAAATTCCTACAGAGTGCCACACACTGTTCGATTTCTATTAAGGTACTTAACATTCACAGTAGAGCCTGGAAGATAGCTCAAAGGACTGAAACTGATGGCACTTATACTTGAGATCCCAAGTTCAAATTTCTGGTACTGTATGGCCTCCTCCAGGCACCACAGGGTGTAGAAATAAAGGTCGCTGAGAATCACCATAGTGACTCTGATGGACCCTAGAGCCCCTGGATCTGTTGCATTGCTGGTCCTAAGCATTGATCTGTCCTGTCCAGATGACCAGTACTCATTCCTCCATCACCTGAGTACTCATTGGGAGGTCTAAAACTATCATATTGAGTCATATCTAATAAATCATGAATATTTGGATTTATTTTAAATATTTAAATGGATATTTAAATCTTTGTCTAAAGTGTACTATTATTTTTTTCAAGATAAGGAAGATAGTAACAGATTTGACTAAAGGTGAACAATAAATATCAGAATTATTTAGTGTAATTAAGGTATGTCTGATGCAAGTAATTTAGCTATCATAATGGCCACTGCCTCTGAATTTTTCTTTTATTATAATATTTCCATTTTATTACTATTTATACAAAGGTCATGTATCCTTTAAACATTCACAAGGTAGTGTTTGGATTTCCACCACACAACTACTATTAAAATTAAGCTGATTTTAGGAAGCAGCTTTCTTGGTTCTGTAATCATTTTAAAATTTGTTATTAATGAAATATGAAACAGATTCTTCTTAGATGAAAATGATAATATTTCTTTCAAATTGTTCTGACAGAAATGCACTCCTAAGATGCAGTTAGTTGTCTGTTTGGTTACAACTTGGCGTTAGTGTTTTTTTTTTAATTTACAATTAGAATAAATATATATTCATTTATTTTGGGTAAGAGCTTGCTAAATTTATTAGCCTAAATTGTATATCTGAAAGCAGGTACTTCAAATTAAATCTAAGTATTTATGCATATATGCTTCCTTAGATATATACTCAAGAAATCAGGCTGAGACTTATACTTCATCTCTTCAAGTTTCATGTGTTAGGAGGAAGTTAGTAAGAGTGAGTGGTTTATTGATTGAGAGAGGAGGCTTTGACTCAGGATCAAGTTCTACTCTTATAGTTAATACTTGAGTGATTTGGGTCAAATTACTTAATTTAAAACTTTGGTTTTCTTCTCTTTAAAGTAAGGATAATAAGAGAAATTACTTAATGTACCTATAAATAAAACAAATAAAACAAGTCAGGAAATACTTCAAATCATGGCACATAGTAAATATTTGACAAATGTTAGCTCTTCTAGGAAACCTATTACATATTCTCAAAAGTAAGCATGAATTTGGAAACTGGAAGAAAATTATGAGAACAAATTTAGATGGTTCATAAAGAATTAGAGCAGTTGTTTTAATAATTGGTTATGAAGATAATTTCAGAGGCTGAATTTAGATTATAAGATGCTGTTTATATCTTCTTTTAGCAATTTATTTGAAAAGAACAAATATAAAATCTGAAATAGGAACCAGTGCCATCGATTATAGTCAGGAATAGCCAGTCATTTTCTATCAGATTCATCCAGTCTATGGAAGGTCATAGAGTTATTGAAAGCTTCTATTTTGGATTGAGTGATCACTAAGAAAGAACTATATTAATTTAAGGCCTATATTTTCTTTTTCATCTATCTGCCATGTTCATTTCTAAATTATATAATAATTCCACTTAACTATCTGTGGACTAGGGAGAATAAGAAAGATAACTAAATTGTTACCCATGTTTTTTTTCCCTCTCCTGTCAAGGTTGTAATCATTCATTCAACAAACCACTATTCTATACCAATCAGGAGCTTAATATAGGGATTTAAAAAGAAAAACTGTGTGGTACATCATACAATGAAATATTATGCAGCTGTTAGGTAAAATGAAGTCATGAAATTTGCTTATACATGACTGGACATGAAGATTAACCTGAGTGAAATTAGTCAGAGGAAGTCGGATAGACAGAGAATAATCTCACGAGATATAAAAAAATAAAAGATAATATGGTAATAATATCCAGAGACAATAGAAATGTGGATCAGGAGGGACATTGTGGAACTCCAACAGATTTTTATCTCCCAGTGTAAACTATTAAAAACAACTTTGCCAAATACATTAAATGCCCATTTTGAAATATTCAAGAATAGCAAGTAATTTCTTAATTATAGGGAACAAATTAATTTGGTCACATAATTGTCACTAATGTTCTTTCTGAGATCCATTTTGGACTTCGGTATATGGAAAGAGAACACTTCCAAGTAGTAGTTTTCCCAGGAAAGGAGACTAGGAAAAGAATCTGAGGAGGCCTGAATTCTGTTGGAATTTTCAGGAAGGATTCTAGAGAGAATGCAACAGATGAGAAACTCTAGTGTTCTTCATAGAGATTGCCTTCAGATATTGAACTGTATTTCCTGCATATAAAACTCCAAAGTATCAGCAAAATAACTATGAAGAAAAGGCTATAAATTAGCAATTCTAGGGAAACTAAAAATAAGACTCAGTGAGGCCAGAGAGATATTACAGTGGGTAGGATATTTTTCTTGCAGGTGACAATGTGAATTTGAACCCCAGCATCCTCTGACTCCTCTGGGAGTGACTTCTTAGTGTAGAGCCAGAAGTAAGCCCTGAGCACTACTGTGTGGTCCCAAATAGAAAGAGAAAACAAGCCTCAAAATGATATAAATCATTTTCAAGTTATGCAACTGGTTATAAAACAAAACTCGGAATTCTTTTTTTATTTTTTTTTGTCCTATGGCTTCTTATTTTATTTAGCGCATATCGTTGTAAAATGTGGCACTCTTCAAGAACAACAACAATTTATATGCTTCATAAAGATACTGACATTAGCAATTACTAAACTAAGAATATACTTATAGTCATGGAGGTGAGAAATCACAGGGAAGGCAGAGGCAAACTGGGGACATTAGTGGTGGGAAATGTGCACTGATAAAGAATGTTGGACATTATATGACTGAAGCTTAATCATGAACAACTTTGTAACTGTAAAAAAAAACCTAACTGTATTATGAGCTACCTTGCAAACTATAGTGTTTAAATAAAGTAATTTTTTCTTTTAAAATAAAAATTATTTATAAATAAATAAAAATTATACTTATAAGAACATTTGCATTACATAATTAGAAGGAAAACTAGTTAATATAAACATGCCTTTAAATAACATATAAGGAAAAGTAGTAAACAATAGCTTTAAGTAATATTATAGGGGCCAAAGAGATAGTACAAGAGGTAGGGTTTTGCTTTGCATGTGGCCCACCCAGGTTTAGTTCCTAATATCAAGTATGGTCCTTTGAACCCTCCAGGAATAATTCTTGAGTGCAGAGCCAAGAGTAATTTCTGAAAATCGCTGAGGTATGGCCCAAACATTTTAAAGTATTATATAAATGCAGAAATTTGAAAGAAAACAAAGGGAATATGTAAAAACACCCAATGGATGGGGTAAAAAACTTACTTTAAATACGACCAACTCAGGTTTGATCTTCAGCATTCCACGGGGACCTCAAATCCAACTGGAGTGATTCCTCAATGCAGAGCCAGGAGTAAACCCTGAGCATTTGGGTGTGTGGCTGCCCACCAACACAAACAAACAAACACACACACACACAGACACACACAAAACAGAAAAAGCCTTGCAATGGAACTTCTAGAGAGAAATAATCTGTAATATATAGGTCATATGAATATATCACATGTTCTGTGAAATATATGCCACTTGAGTCTTAGAAGGACAGAGTATATATTGGGGGATATTTCAGGAATACAAGATTTCTAGTTTGATTGAAAACTGGAATCCTACAAATTTAAGAAGTTCACTAAATTCTAAGCAAATATAAACATCATACCAAGTCATAGCACAGAGGTATAAGTGAAAAACACACCTTTAATACTGGACAACATCTAAGAACAATGCCAGTAAGAACAGTAAGAAGATAGGATAAAGGCATATTTTTGGGTGAAGGGGGCCATGCCTGGTAGCCCTCAGGACTTACTTTTTTATATATGTATATTTTATATATAAATCTTTATATATGATTTTTTTAAACATCATGATTACAAGCATGTTTGTAGTTGGGTTTCAGTCATAAACAGAATATACCCCCTTCATCTGTGCAACATTCCCACCGCCAAAGCCCCCATCCTCCCCCATCCTCCACCACCCCACCTCCACAGGCTTCTACTCTCATTCTTTAACATTGTCATGCTAATTGTTAGTGTAGTTATTTCCCAAACAGCATTCATTTATTGTGAATTCATTCTTTGTGGTGAACTTCAAATTGTGAGGCAGTCCTCCCGGCCCTTAACTCTGTTGTCTCTGGGCCTTATTACAGTAATGTCTTTAATTTTTCTTAAAACCCATAGATGAGTGAGACTATTCTGTATCTCTCAGAACTTACTCTTGACTCTGTTCCAGAATCACTCCTGGCAAGTTCAGGAAATTGTATGTGGTGTCAAGGATAGAACTCAGGTTAATCAAATGCAAGGCAAATGTTCTACCCATTGTACTATCATTCTAGCTACTATCACAAAGCAATATCTTTAACTCACTAAAAGAATAAAATTGTCGGGGCCGGGTGGTGGCGCTGGAGGTAAGGTGCCTGTGCTAACCTAGGACGGACCTCTGTTCGATCCCCCGGTTCCCCATATGGTCCCCCGTGCCTGCCAGGAGCGACTTCTGAGTGAATAGCCAGGAGTAACCCCTGAGCGTCACCGAGTGTGGCCCAAAAACCAAAAAGAAAAAAAAAAAGAATAAAATTGTCAACTAATAATACTATATGCAGTGAAAATATCCCCTCCAAAAGGAGGCAAAAACATTTCCAGAACAATAAACCAAGAGAGTTTATTAGATTATTGCCAGCAGATCTCAACTTTAATAAATATATTAAATGTTTTTCAGGTCGAAGGAAAAATGATTCCAGATGGAAATTCAGAAGTACATAAAGGAAAGAAGAATATCAGAAATGGAAAATGTGGGCAAAAATATAAAAATTTTCTCCCATATTTTATTTAAAATTACATTGGGCATTTGTAGCAAAAATCATTACATTTTAATATTTAATGTATAGACAGAAGTAAGGTAGTACCAAGAAAAGAGGGTGAAAATTGGCTTCTTACATTAAATATAAAGTTGATATAGTAATATTTCAAAGTGGGCTGAGATTCATGAGCATGGCGGAAAAGAGCCCTGAACTCTTCTGGGGTAGAAGTAGGGTGGTGTCCAAGGAAGCAGGAAAAAATGAAATATAGTTGAATTGAGTTTTCATATCTTTTGTTTGCTTTTGTTTTGGTGCCACAGCTGGCAGTCCTTAGGGCTTATTCCTACAGCTCTAGAGATCATTTACGGTGCTGAGGATTGAACCCGGGTGGGCAGTGTGCAAGGCGAACAACCTACCCACTGTACTATAACTCCAGCTCTCAGTCTTCCTCTTCTACGAGTCTTTGTTATCTCCGATTGACCGAAGAAAAAACAAAATGAACACTGACTGATAAGCCTCACTATAATAAAGGGGAGTAGAAGTCAAACATAAATCTGGAGAATGTACATTTTGTGAGAATTGGGGAGATTGCTTCCAAAGACAAAGAAAGTTATTGCATTATTACTCAGATCGGAGCAGGACATTCCTGTTCATTTTTTGCCCAAACTTATATTCATGGATTAGCTCTCATTAGGAAATAATTCTAGAATTATTCTTTGTTTTCTTACTCTATCACTTGCTGACTTTGTGGCCTCAGATAATGTATTACTCTGTAGATACCTCTGTTCCTCATTTCTGTAAATAGAATAACAATCACTCACCTTAGCTAATTATACTGACTAGACAGGTAAAATACACATAGTAGGAACTCAAACAATGCTTTCTTGCTTCTTTCCCTTATTTTAAAACATTACCCTTAAGCTATCAGAAATAAGGTGCGTCGACCCTGCATATTAAGCTATCAGAGTGGCATATTTTTATTTAATGTTAAAACACATTTCTGAAAAACCACGTGTTCAATGGAATCTCCCTTAGATAAATGTAATCTTTCTTACATTATCAGGAGATTAAACTTCAACAATTTACTTGCTACTGTGGTTACCTCTGAGTTCCTCTGAAACTGCTCTGTATTTATTGCTGTGTAAATATTTAGAAGACTTTAAAAGGCCAATTTCAGATTAGGGCCTTCCCTGTTTAACAGTTTATATTTCAAGACCTTTTGTACAGCTTGTATTCTCATTTATGAAATCTAGCTCAGCTCTCGGGTTGATGCTCTTTACATTTTTCCGTATTGTGCCAGAAGTTTATAAAATATTTCCCATCTAAATTTCTGATGTGATTAGTTGCTTTTAATTACATCTGAAAATCCATCACCAAATAATGATTAAAACACACAGAAATGGTATGGTTGAAACACAAAGTAAGACATCCCTACATGAAAACAGCTTTAAGCAGCAGGTAATAAAAATAAATACATTGAATTAGCATGTTTGTGGAGAATTTAATTCAAATCGGAAGAGAACAAGAGATGAATAAGGTGAGAAAGGTAAATAAAAAAACTTTAATGTATAGAAATTCAAATGTTATTTTTTTTCAATCAGAGTATAATTGACTTTTCAGGGGAAATTTTTTGGAGCAAAAATAAAGTCATATAAAATTATGGTTCACAGCAAATTGCATTTACTGCCTGTTGAGCAAACTCAATTGGATTACTAAACCACAATGTTTCCCTCCCCTGTGTAAGTTAGAGATCAAACTCTACTCACTGTTTCTCTGAGCCCCAAACTTGTGTTCCACCACCCAGGCAACTGTCCCTTTCTTCTTTTCCAGAAGATTCCCAGATCTTCCAGTATCCAATTCAAGTTCACAGCCTTGGTGGACCCAAATTCCTTCATCTCATTTCATTCTCTGATTTCCCTTGGCCCTCCCAACCCACCACAAGCCTCTTCTCCAGCCATGCTGTTCTCACACTCTCCTAGGCATGGGGTGGGACTAGGGGGTCAAGCCTTCTGATTTCATCCATTTCTCCTTTTATTTTCTTTTTCGTAGTGCAGCCACTTACTTCATAAACACTGAGGGGCACCAGGTCTGGGAGTGCTGAAGCAATAGGAATCCAAAGAAAACTCTGTCCCTGGCCTAGAGGACAAAGGAAACAGGAAATGATCAA
>PVKC010008919.1:13542-27581 GCA_004027635.1 Crocidura indochinensis
CCACTTGGTTGTAGGAGACCAAAAACAGAGGATCTCCCAGTAGTAGCCCTAACTTCACTGGCAGGCATTCAGGGGCCATGCACAGATACCCCTCCCTGTTAATTCAAACCAAAATCTCAGCTTGATGTAATTTCAGATGGTAAGGAAACACTAGATGTGAGGTGGAAGCATGTGGTTTGCACAGAAGAATTCAACCGTGACTTGCTCCACACGACGGGTGCCATGCTGATTCTCATCAGCTTCCCCAATCTGGCATTCTGATGATGGGGATTATTAAAGAGATCCTGGAAAGAGGCTCTTCCCACTTGGGAAAGTTCCAGTGAGCAGCAGGGAAACCAGGATGAGAAATCACAACCACTAAGTGGTGCAGAGATGGAACAAATTCTCTCTCATCACAGAAAGGTATTGTATTTCACATGGAGGGAAAGGGGAGATTTGCCTACAAATTAGACTGGGAAATAAAGAGAAGAAATGGTGCGCTGGCGAGACTGTTGCTCCAGGACTGTAATGAGATATGACAGAGGAAAGGGGGATAGGCATTCTGATCATGGGCTTTCTTGAATGTCTTCTCTCTGAGGGTTGTGTCCCTCCTATCGTTGCTCTCAGCTCCCTCCTGATGCTCTCCATGGGGGTGATTAACAAATCCTGTGCCAGGCAACTATCTCCAAGCAGCAGTAGCTGTCCTGAGAATTAACTAAATGTGATTTAAACTTCTGCCACTGGAGAATATATAGGGGCAGTGAATTCCCTCAAATGGCAGAATTCAGACCTGAGTAGTTGGTAGAGGATCATCAACAAGGTGACACAATGAGTTGCACAGTTTTTGCTGTGTGCTACTCAGTTGGATATACACATCTCAATACCCCCTTGGGAACCCTTTTGCTTATTTATTTGATCAGTCTATGAACCCTTTGGATCCCCCTGGCCTGAGTTTCCCTCCCTCCCACCTACCCACCCACCCCCATTCAAGAGGACTCGCTCATTTGAGATGTTTGCCAACCCAAAATACTGGGCAACAGCATTCCTCTTCATCCCTCCCATCATTCCAGGCCAACCAAGGGAAATCATTATTTAAGATTCTTTGTGTGTTGGCTTTAAGATATGCAGCCTATGAAAGGCCAGACTCAAGTGCCCTTTATTAAAATACACAGTGGAAATAGACAGATGTCAATAAAAGCATTGAACTGATTTGTGGTTTCTTTGGGGGTGAATTTGAATGAGGGAGATGCCTGGAGGCAACGTTTTCATTTTAGCATCAAGGAAGAATTTCTTTGGCTTGTGACAAGCGATCATTGAAACCATTCATTTGAGAAATTGGTCGTAGGCTATAAAACATTTGTGTGACCCTATCAGGTGGCTCCGAGTTGGATTAAGCAAACCCAGCAAGGCCTGTCAATTAAGGCACTTTTAAGGTGTGTGTGTCTGTGTGTGTGTGTGTGGGGGGGTGATAGAGGGAGCTATTTGCCCAAATACTTAATCCATGCAGAGCCCCTTGCATGCTCTGATGTGGAAGCCTTATCCTTACACAAAATTCCTTTTATTCACCTGCTACTTCTGATTTGTTTACCTCCTCCCCCAAACAACAGAGTCCAAATGTAGTCACTACTTTTTAGCAGGAAGGAATTTATACAGTTTACTTTTATTTTGTTTGTTTGTTTTTTTTTGTTTTGTTTTTTGGGCCACACCCGGCGGTGCTCAGGGGTTACTCCTGGCTGTCTGCTCAGAAATAGCTCCTGGCAGGCACGGGGAACCATATGGGACACCGGGATTCAAACCAATCACCTTTGGTCCTGGATAGGCTGCTTGCAAGGCAAACGCCGCTGTGCTATCTCTCCAGGCCCAGTTTACTTTTATTTTGAAAAGGACTTTAAGCCACCCCCCCCCCAAAAAAAAAGCCCAACCAATTAAAAATTATGTGTGCCTTTTTTTTCTCATAGAAACTGCCAGATATTTTTGAGGGGCAAGATTAAGGGTAGGAGTGCATTTTGGAATGTTTCTCAGAAAAAGTGTAGTCCAAAGCTGACAGGATAGGATAGCTAGGAGCTCATAGACACAAATGATTGTTTTGCATTGTGAAGTTGGAAAGTTAACTGTTCTTTGACTTTGTTGTTTGTTTTAATTTTGGGTCACACCTGGTGGTGCTCAAGGCTTACTCTTGTTTTTGTACTCATTGATCATTGATCAAGTCTCTGGAGACTATAGGGAGTGTCTGGAATCAAACCCAGGTGAGCTACATGCATGGCAGGCAAGCCCTTTACCTGAAGGCCTCATACCTTTTGACTTTTAGGTTTGAAAAATTCTGGCCTAGGAATTAGACAGGAGCACTTTAATAGGCACATTTTATCATATATATACTTATATATCTTGTTTTACCTATAGGGCTTCATGAATATGTGTCTGAATTTTATTATTTTTTATTTATTTATTTATTTTTGGTTTTTGGGTCACACCCGGCAGTGCTCAGGGGTTACTCCTGGCTCCATGCCCAGAAATTGCTCCTGGCAGGCACGGGGGACCATATGGGGCACCAAGATTTGAACTGATGACCTTTTGCATGAAAGGCAAACGCCTTACCTCCATGCTATCACCCGGGCCCTGTGTCTGAATTTTAGAAGTAATAAAGGAGTATAATAACATTGGTCTTTTGAATGTACCAAACATTTGTAGTGTGGTTCTGAGAAAAAAAGCAATATCTTTTTCTCAAAGAACAACTGTGCTTATCTTGGAAATGAGGTTTTAAGATCAAATAAAGGGAGATGTCTCACCAGTGGGCCACCTTTTTTTCTGCAAGTTGGAGTTTCTATTTGGGTAGCAAATGTAGAAAAGTTGAGCTGTTTTCATTTGCCCTACACTCTGCCAACCCTGACTTCCTTTGGTTCCTGAACTTAATGAAAACAACTCCCTCAGCACCACTCACTGTGGAATCCACATAACTCAACAGCAAATATGAGAGCACAACACAGCCACCCCCAGGTACCTGGACACTTAACTTCCAAAGTTACATATGCCGTCCACATCATGTAGGGCAGGGGTCTCAAACTCGTGGCCAGCGAGCCATTTGCGGCCCTCCGTACAACATTTTGTGGCCCATGGCTGGCCTTCAAATATTGCAGTATTTGTGATTATTCACTTACCAAATAATCGCAATAAAAATTGCATTAGTAAGAAAAATATCTGGGGCCCGGGAGATAGCATGGAGGTAAGGCGTTTGCCTTTCATGCAAAAGGTCATTGGTTCGAATCCCGGTGCCCCATATGGTCCCCCATGCCTGCCAGGAGCAATTTCTGAGCATGGAGCCAGGAGTAACCCCTGAGCACTGCTGGGTGTGACCCAAAAACAAAAAAAAACAAAAAAAAACAAAAAAAAGAAAAATATCACATTAAGCATTCTCATACCCCGAACAGTTCCATTCAGGGTATGCAAATGTTTAATGCGATTTTGCAATCTTTTTCTTACTAATGCGATTTTTTATTGCGAATATTTGGTAAGCGAATAATCGCAAATACTTTGCGCCTAATGCAGACATCATTTCCGCTGCTCCTGCCCGCTGTCCCTTTCATTATGGGAAGCCTATGGGAGAGAAGCTTATTACAGAATTAGATTTTATCCTGCCTTCATCATGACTTCATCAAAGCCTGCAGTGAAGAGAGAGATCGATGACGACCACAGACAATTTCAGGAAAAGTGGGAGACGCAAGGGCATCCCCACATGTCTTATTTGCTCAGAGAAAGTTGCAGTGCACAAGAAATACAACTTGAAATGCCATTATTCAACTAAACATGCTGAGGAATGTGCAAAATATCAAGGAAATGAGAGAACCAAGCGGGTTGCCAGTCTTAAAACATGTCTAATGAGGCAACAAGATTTCTTCAGGAAAGCAACCAAAGAGAATGTTGCATCAGTCAAAGCTAGTTACATGGTTAGTGAGATAATTGCTAAGGCAGGGAAACCATTCACAGAAGGAGAGTTTGTTAAAAAAAAAAAATGCATGTTACAGGCTGCAAGTATTATCTGTCCAGAAAAGAAAGGTCAGTTTAGCAAAATCAGCCTTTCTGCCAACACTGTGGCAGAGCACATTTCTGACATGTCAAGTGACATTTATCATCAACTGTGTGAGAAAGCCAAATGTTTTGATGCATACTCAGTTGCTCTTGGCGAGGGCACAGATATAACAGACACTGCGCAGCTCACAATTTATGTCCGTGGTGTTGATTGCAATTTTGAATCGACAGAGGAGCTGCTCACAATAATTCCAATGCATGGCCAGTACACTGCTAATGAGATATTTCAGCATCTGTGTGATGTCATTGAGAATGCAGGTTTGCCATGGAAGAGGTTTGTTGGAATAATAACCGATGGAGTGCCATTGATGACAGGGAGAAAAAATGGATTGGTGGCACTTTTTCAAAAAGAACTTGAAGAGGAGGGTGTAGAGAAGGTCATTGCTCTTCACTACATTATCCATCAGCAGGCCCTTTGCAGTAAATGCCTGCCATGTGACAACGTGATGTCTGTTGTTGTGAAATGCATCAACCAAATCAGATCCAGGGCTTAAAGCACAGGAGGTTCCATGCTTTTTTAGAGGAAATGGAGTCAGAATATGGAGATGTGCTCTATTTCACCGAGGTAAATTGGCTCAGCAGGGGAAATGTCCTGAAAAGATTTTTTGAGTTGAGAGAAGAAGTGAAAGCCTTCATGTCTCCATGAATGGAAATGCTGTTTCAGAGTTGAGTGATTACAAATGACTCATGGACTTAGCTTCTCTTGTTGACATCACACATAAGGTGAATGTACTAAACAAGATATTACAAGGCCCAGGGCAGCTTATCAGTGCTGCCTATGACAAAGTGAAAGCGTTATCCACAAAACTTGTGTTATGGAAATCCCAGCTCTCTCAGACAAACCTTTGCCATTTCCCAGCATGCAAGGAACTTGTGGATGCAGGCATACCATTCAATAGTGAGAAATATATTGATGCTATTTTTAAGCTAGAGAAGGAATTTGATCACAGATTTGCAGACTTCAAAAAGCACAGAGCCACTTTCCAAACTTTTGTGGACCCCTTTTACTTTGATGTGCAAGATGCTCCTCCTGTGCTTCAAATGTAGCTCATTGACCTGCAATGCAATTCTGATCTCAAAGCCAAGTTCAGGGAGATTAGTGGAAAGGCAGACATGCATGGGCAATTTTTGAGAGAATTGCCTCCCAGCTTCCCTGAGCTTTCCCGAATGTTCAAGCGCACCGTGTGCCTTTTTGGGAGCACATATTTGTGGGAAAAGTTATGCTCCACACTGAACTTCAATAAGTCAAAGTACAGGTCTAGACTTAATGATGATCATCTTCAAGCCATACTCAGGGTCTCAACTGCTTCCTCTTTAAAGCCAAATGTGGTTCAGATTTGTGAGAAGAAGCACTGTCAAGTCTCTGGCAGCAAGGAATAGGCAAAAGATGCCATGTTCAGAAGAACTGTTCATGATCTTCACTCAATGTTCTATTCATGTTCAGAAAAAATAAAACTGTTAATAGTGACGTTTGAGGACTCTTTTTTTGTGAAATCCCTTATGCAGCCCTGACTCACCCCAACTTTGCCTCCTGCAGCTCCCAGGTAAATTGAGTTTGAGACCCCTGATGTAGGGCATGAAGAAAAAAAAAAGTCTGCAGGCTCCCTGATCACCCCAATCCTCAGCTGTGCCTGGAAGTGTCCGTTTTTCAGTAAGAAAGTGGTTCATTATGCAGGGATGAGTATATTCAAAGTGCTCTGTCAAAAAGAGGACAGGATTCTCCATGTAATGGATAAGGCCAGAGAGAGGGCATGGAGGTAGGGCATTTGCCTTGCATGCCGAAGGACAGTGGTTCGAATCCTGGCATCATCTATGGTTCCTTGGGCCTGCCAGGAGCGATTTCTGAGTGTAGAGCCAGGAGTAGCCCCTGAGCACTGCCAGGTATGACCTCAAAACAAACAAACAAAAAGAAATAACAGGTAAAGACTTTGTGCTGAGTATGCAGTGGGGTAGCATGGGAACTCAGTGGCTACACTATTAACCCTCCTGAAGCTTAACAAACTAGCATATCTCATTTGTTAAACTTCCTCATCTGTGAAACAGAGAGAATATTTTTTCACAAGGTTGCTTTGAGGATAAAGTTGAACCTTGTGTGCAACGCATACCTATTTTTTGACATAATAGGAATCACGGAAGTTAATCTCAAGATTTGCTACCTGATATATGCCAGGTGCCTTCATCCTCAGCACCACATACTCCAGTATGTCATATACTCCAGTATCCTTTTTATGACAGGATTGAGTCTCTGTATAGTTTGTGTTCAATAGATTCAGTGCACATGGAGGTCACAACTCAAAAACAAAACAAAACGAAATTCTATGGAGCATTATTTCAATCACTTCAGATACTCTTGGTTAATAATAATGTATAAGTATATGGTTTGAGTGTGTTTCTGATGCAGGAGTAGTATTTTAAGACAGTTGAAAGTTGAGACAAGTTGTCTGAATTTGAAATATGCTGGATAATATTGGAGAAATAATATAGTGGGTAAGGCACTTGTCTTGCATGCAGCCAATCCCCATATAATTTCTAGCATCATCTATGGTCTCCTGAGCACTGTCAAAACATTCCTGAGCACAGCAGGAGTGTTCTATGGTTCTATGCTCATGAATTCTCCTGACAGTGCTCAGGTACAGTGGACTGAATTGGACTGGATGCATTGCAAGGCAAGTACTCTACCCATTATACTATTGCTGTGGCCCTTGGGATGAATTATTTTTTAATTTCTAGAAGACATCTTTTAATTATTCCTTTTCTTGCTGTGCGGGGAACCAACTTCACTCAAGGAGCCTTGAAATACAATTCTGGTGATCCAACAAGGCCAGAATATTTGGTACTTCCAGTGCTTAGGAGCCACCAAGGTCATACCCTCAAGTGGCCCACCTTGTAGGTTAGATTTCAAACTCAGGTCTTTGATCATGCAAGTCATATGTTTCTAACTGCTGAGTATCACCCTGGCCTCATCCATAACGATTCTTATAGAAAGGAGTTTTGATTGATAAATGTTCAGTGAAAATTAAATTCCAGTTGAAATAATTCTTCCTTCTTGATTTTGGTGTTGTCAGTTTTTGTCCTCTTGCATCTGGGGTAACTTTTTCCATGATAGTCTGTTTTGGCTGGTTTTGTTTTGGAGCACCCAGTAATTCATTTCTGGAAGTGGTTTGTAATATACTTAAACAACGGAGTGGTGTGCTCTCGTAGCAAGAGCTCTGAAATGTATTGTGTCCATCTAACTGATTTTGAAATATTTACTTGTAGACATGCTTCGGCCAACTGAGACATGAATGAATCGACATTTAGGGGAACTGGTGATCTATCATTTTGTCTTCTCAGTGAGTGTTGGTCCCTTTAAATTAGGTCTCTACAATGTTTACAATGTTTATTTGCTGTCATATTTTGCTTCTCCAGAGAGAGCTTCATTCCCTTCATGTCTTGAGCAAGCAGTTTTCTTCTTTGTCTGGTCGCACTTGTGAAGACTATTTTCAAACCTTGTCTCTCCACCCTTGAAACTCAGAATAGATAAATATTTTTCTTTTTAAATCATTGATTAAAGCGATAATAATGCTATTGTATTCTAGTTGTTGCTAACAGTGGCTAAATAATTAGCTGAACTAGAAATAGAGACAAAAATCTCCATGCCATCAATCCTTCCATTGGAGTTTCCTTCAACCCTTAAAGCTGTGAAAGAGCTCTATGATTTCCCTTTGGGTTCCTTCTATTTCAAAGTAAGTTAATGCTCCTTGTTTCACTTTTCTTCTTATTTTGCTGTTTTTTTTTCCAAGAGATTGAAGAAAAAAGCTATTTGAGAATAATGTAGGGCCTAAGTTATATTTTCAGTTTCTGGTATTGAGAATTTCATATATATATATTTTACCATTTAAAATTATTTTTGTTTTGATTTGTTTTGTTTTATTGTTCGGGTCACACTCGGTGATGCACATAGGTTACTCTTGGCTATGTGTTCAGAAATTGCTCCTGGCTTGGGGCACCATATGGGACCCCAAGTGATCGAACTGCTGTCCACCCTGGGTCAGTCGCTGCAAGACAAACGCCCTACTGCTGCACCATTGCTCCGGCCCCTTTTAATTTTTTTTTTTTTTGCAGAAAACTTTTTGCTAATATTCCCCTCCAAAAATGGTTCACAATTTTGGATAATGCCTACGTTCTTAAGAGAGATTATGAAGTTCTGAAAGAAATGGAGTCTTTGTTTTAATGAGATAGATACATCCTCAACTTTCTCACTGGTTGAATACCAGATAGAGACAGAACTGAGGGCCACAGAATAATTTTCCAAGCTGAGAACAACAAAGATTTTGCTATGTTGCCCACTCTATCTTCACTGCTGCCCATTACGGTATCCACTATGCTGTTTTCATAACACTCAAAATGACTTCACATCTGCAAGTAATTAGTTGCAAAATAGTCTATCTTGGGACTGTGGGCTAGAAAAACGGTTGTGAAATAGAGTTTCAACTGTGGTACAACAATGTGTAAATCATATATTCCTTCTGTCTTGTCCACATCTACAGCTGTAAATATATTTACAGATATAAGCTTGTCCCACGACATTGTGAACATAGCCCTCAAGAAGCTCATCATCCGTAAGAAAGCTACTGACAGCAGTTCCTCCCACTTCTATATATTGCCTCCACAAAACTCTCTGAAGTGAATTCATTTTCATTCTATTTCATAACAACATTGAGAGATAGGAAAAAGTAAGATTTCTGTGACTATTTATTTACAAGTCAGTTAGTAGATGATATGACTAGTTTTGTTGGTGTTTCCCATCCAATTGTGAACAGTTCGTTCACTGTGGTAAAACACATGTAGAGAGGTTCATAAAATCGCAATGGTGTGGGTTAATAAGTGATCATAAATACTATTTACTTGTAACTAGTTCTAAGGCCAAGACAAAGAACAATATTAGCATTGGGTATCTCTACCAACCACTCATCTCCTTTGTGTGGTTAACATTCTGATGATGATAACTCTAACTGATCTAATTGTGGAGAGCATATAAACCAAAACCTTATACCACCAGGTTGTATTATAGGTATATGCTGCATACAATGCTGATACAAAGTATGTGAGGGAAAATTAAAAAAATGAAGATGACCAGATCTAAAGAAGTTTTAATTGTGTTGGATGTATTAACTGCAATGTATGAAGAATGAATGATGGAATGTTATAGGAAACACTCTCCATTTCTATCAAGAACCAGATACAAACTGCATTTAAAGAGAAAAAACACTTCTGTTGTTAGAAATCTGTGGACCAGTTGTAATCTCTTTTATTCCTGGTCATTCAAAAATGAAAACAAAACAAAACAAAAATAAAAATGCTAACCCCAAGGTGAGTTTTGTTTGATCATCATCAGAGGCAAAGGTTGGGCAAATGAATTTTTCAATAGTTTTCTTTTTTCCCTTAGGTTTGTTTAAGGATTTTTTAGCAATTTCTATGGGAAGAGTTGTATCTTGCTCTTTTAAAGAAAATTTTGTTTACGGGAATAGGGAGGCAGTTTCTAGTTTATTTCCTTCTCTTGGAGGTAAGAGTCCTTAGGGATGATGAAATCTTTGCCTATGAATGTGCTGATTTCTTTTGACTGGGCAGAGCCAAACACTGACAGTAATTACTCCAGCTGGTATCCTTCATCAGATGAATTTTGGAAGTTTTCACTTCCATGTCCTTGCCACTATTCTCGCTCTCCCTCCCTGCCTCTCTCTCTTTCTCTCTCTCTCATTCTCTCTCTCTCTCTCTCTCTCTCTCTCTCTCTCTCTCTCTCTCTCTCTTTCTCTAGCATCTGGAGAATCAGAAGTCAGTAGGCGACTGTTCCAAATGCATTTAAGATTATAGATCAAGACTTTCCCTGGTTTCATGGCTGCTGGAAATAGAATTCTTCTAGTCAATGAGCAAGATTGAAGTAAATAGGACCTCAGGGAGAAGACATGTTTTCTCTCTGGAGTCTAAGCTCTCCCTCTGCTTCACCTCCAGACCACTGAGCTCAGAACACAGGAATGTTTACATGAAAAGAGCCAAGGTTTTAAATTGCATCCATTAACAAATGAATTATTCCTTTAATCGTTTTTGTTTCATCCCACAAAAGATTAAAATGCTCTTAACTTAATAAAGTATGGAAAATAGGTAAATTAGTCGTTTTACAAAAACATATTCAGAGAAGTAAGCACAATTGTGAATCCCAGAGGGGAACTAAGCAGAATAAATTTTGGTCTTGTGTATGTCTCTTACAAGGACATTGCTTACATTGTCTCTCTGACCTGTATTTCAATTTTTTTTTAACATTTTGCTTTTATGCACCCTGATTTACAATACTGTTAATGACAGATAGGGTTTTTTGCATACAACATTCCAATACTACATCCTCCACTAGAGTCTTCATTTCCCTCTACCATCGACTATGGACTTTTTTTCCTCATCTCAAATCAGGGAAGTCAAAATGTAGGTTAAAACATTTTTTTCTAAAGCTGACATTTTCTCCCTTTATATGAACTTCACAATCTACCTTATCTACTTACTAGTAGACAAATACTGTTTTGTTAAATTTTTCTCTCTTTATCCCACAGATATATGAAAAAGTTGATCACAAATCTGTAGCCTAGCATGACAAAGTCTGTTCTGACATGAATAAACCTACGACTAAGAACATATTTTATGGGGCTGGAGAGATAGCACAGCGGTGTTTGCCTTGCAAGCACAAGATCCAGGACCTAAGGTGGTTGGTTCGAATTCCAGCGTGCCATATGTCCCCGTGCCTGCCAGAAGTTATTTCTGAGGAGATAGCCAAGAGTAAACCCAGAGCGCTTGCCGGGTGTGCGCCCCCCCCCCAAAAAAGAACATATTTTATTTCGCAAGTTTAATCATAAAAAAATATGGTAAATAATTTCCCCCAAATTTGGATCAGAGTACAACTGGACTAAATGCTAATGCTAACCTAATTGTTCTTTGTCTGATGATTCCTAGGTGTAGAAGACTGCTACTAAATATAAAACTAATAAAAATAATATAATTAATATTGATATTAATAATATAACTAATACTATAACTAATATACTAAAATTAATAAAAAAGTTAATAAAATACTAAAAACGTTGCAAGAAAACATCTGTTCACATGTAGCAATTACTTCAGCCAAATATTCATTTTTGCTTCATTTTTTTGTTTTTGCTTTTGGATTACACCTGGTAATGCTTAGGGCTTACTCCGGGATCATGCCTGATTTCTGTATGGTTTGGGGGATCATGTGGGGATCCGAGGATCAAACTGGACTAGACCATGTGCAAGACAAATATTCTACCACTATACTATTACCAAATATTCTTTGTTGTCAAGATCTCTCTGGTGTTAAAGGGGAATAGTTAGGGCCCAGGAATCAACCAATGGAAGTTGATCCCCAGAACCACATGATGCCTTCCAACCTTGTAGACATAACACCTAGTTCAGCCCTGGGGTACCCGAAGCATTACCTAGATGGTCTGAGTATTCCCTGTCCAGTCTGAGCAGCTCTGAAGTGTCTTTGAGGACTGAGCTCTAGTTGGCTGAAAATATCCAGGAGTGTACCCCGGACACCCTGAACAAAATTTGGAATCCCTAAATTAAAAAAGAATGGAAAGATGCCCTAGCAGTGCAATGGGGCTTGTAGGGCTGCACCTGGATGCTGCTCCCAGCAGAGAAGACTTGACTGCTTGGGACTCTGGCTGGGCACTGCTTAGGAGTTGCTAGCATTTCCCTTGCTGGTATCCGGAGTCATATAGTAATATGATGATTCAGAATCATACTTGTGTATGCAGATTCATACTCATGTAGTATGGCAAATACTAGGCCTATACTCTATAATCTGAGCTATTTCTTGGTCTCAAATATTTCCTTCCTGTATTGATTTGACTCCCAACAATGTATACATCGTACTGTATATACTTTACCTCTTCAATTTACATATGCCCAGCACCAAAATACCAACTTTCATGCTTTGCTCTGACATCTTCCCTCCTTCTCTAAAATGAAAGAATACATAAAATAAAGTAAAAGTTAAAAATATCAGTACTATAAATATATACAAGTATTTACACATCTATAAATACACAGACACACCTATATATTTTTTCTTATTATTCACTGTGAGGCCTATTATTATTATTATTTTTTTTTGGTTTTTGGGTCACACCCGGCAGTGCTCAGGAGTTACTCCTGGCTCCATGCTCAGAAATTGCTCCTGGCGGGCACGGGGGACCATATGGGGCACCGGGATTCAAACTGATGACCTTTTGCATGAAAGGCAAACGCCTTACCTCCATGCTATTTCCCGGGCCAAGGCCTATTATTTATTTTTAGAGTTTAGCTACTGGTAAATAGGGCTGATATGAATGTACAAATGAATATTTATATTTTGAATATTTTTATGTTCATAGGATAGAAAACCCAAGTGGAAATGCTGGATCATATGATGAATCTATTTAACTGATTTTTAATAATCTATCATTTCTTGACAGTACTATAGAATATCAATTTTATGGCTCTGTACACCTACAACCAAAGTTCCAGTACCATTTCACCATCCGTATCATTTCTTACTCAGTACCTCTCTCCTGCCTCCTTTCCCCTTCAATTACCACCATAAATCTTCAGAGTCTAAGAATTACTTTTGTTTTTGCCATTTTATTTCCTTCAGTTGTTTACACAAAATCTATTAGTGAAACCATCTTTTATTGGTTTTGTTTGTTTGTTTTGGGGCCACATCCAGCAGTGCTTAGGGATTATTACTGATTCTGCACTCCTGGCTGGCCCAGTGGACCATATGAGATAACAGGGGTTGAACTCGGGTCTGTCTCAGGTCGGCAACATAAAAGGCAAACACTCTACTGCTGTGCTATAACTCCAGCCCCCATATTTCTTTTTTTTTTAATTTCTTTATTTAAGTACTGTGGCTACAAAACTGTTCATTGTTGGGTTTAAGTCACACAATGTACACCATCTTTCACAAGTGCACCCTTCCTGCCACTGATGTCCCACATATCCCTTCCATCTCCCCACCTGTCTCTAGGACAGGCAATTTGCTTCTCTCTCTCTCTCTCTCTCTCTCTCTCTCCCTCTCTCTCTCTTCTTTGTTGGCACTGTGGTCTGCACTATAGTCAATAAGGTGTGCCTTGCACGTCACTTTCTTCACTTTCAGCACTGAGTTCTTACTAGAGCAATCAGTTCCAGCAATCATTGTCCTAGTAGACCCTTCTCTACTCTAACTGCACTCACTACTCTTTGTCATGAGATTCTTATACTTGGCTGGACTTCTTGAGCCTTAATTATATTGTCTCTGGATATTATTACCATACTGTCTTTTGTTTTTCTTATATCCCATGAATGATTGAGATTATTCTATGTCTATCCCTTTTTCTCTAATTTCACTGAGCATAATAATCTACATATTCACCATGTATAATCAAATTTTATGACTACATTTTCCTGATGGCTGCATGATATTCCACAGTATTGATATACCACAGCCCTAATCTCTTTGTTGAGCACTTGGATTGTTTACAGATTCTGGCTATTACAAATAGTGCTGTGATGAATATAGAAAAGAGAGGGTATTTTTGCAATATTTTGTGTTCTTGGGTATATCCCTAGGAATGGTTTTGATAGATCACATGGACGCTCAATTTTTAGTTTTTTTGAAAAATATTCATATATTTTTTTTTCCAAAAATGCTGTGCCATTTTGCATACTCACCAGGTGAACGAGAACCTTTTTACTCATATCCACACCAGCCCAAGCTATTCTTGCTTATTGAGATATTTGCTAGTCTCTGTGGTGTGAGATTATATCTAATTGTTATTTTGATTTGTATCTCCTTGATGATTAGTAAAGTGGAGCATTTTTTACATGTGCCTTTTCGCTACCTCAATTTCTTTTTTGATTAAATGCCTATTTATTTCTTCTTCCTATAGTAAGATGGTGATAGATTTTTT